>JANAVB010034362.1:0-32551 GCA_029216955.1 Iris pallida | reverse complement strand
AGATGACATAGTAATCCCAGCAGCAGCATTCACCACCACCGAGGACGGGATCACCTTCTTTCCTTTCTAATAGCCTGCTTCTTTCTATGAAGAGGCCTTTCTGGGCTCTCCACATCCACTACATCAACCGTCTTTAGAATAGAAGTCAGCGTGGTTGCCTCTTCTCGTTGGATTGACTCGGCCATCTGCCGAAATTGTGATCTAGTAGTAACTTTCTCTGGTTGATCCAGGATAAGTTTCTTCTTTGCAGCTGGGGAAGAAGGTTCATCAATCCTTCTTTTCCTATCTCGGACCGGAGATTTAACAACTTTAGAGAAATTCTCAGAGGTTGATTTACTTCCTCAGGGAAGTTTGCTTCCCTAGAAGCTTCCAATGGATCATCTACCGGTTCATGTTGTTCATCATTTGTTGGAGCTAGTGTAGCAGTGGCTCCTTTCTTCAGACGTGTCGCTGTTGCGAAGCTATCAATAAGACTAAAGTTCTCAGCAAATGTATTCGCTGCCGTATAAAATAGTGAATATGTGTATAACATTCTTGGGCCATTATCATTCTTGTTTGGCATCGAGAATACTGTCCTAGTGTCTCAAGCGTTGTAGTAGGCCCATGCTCTCGCACCATCAATTAGGTACACCTTTCCTTGTAGGCAAGTTATGGCGTTGCCCACATGGAATTGGTCGTAACCAAATTGACGAGCGAAGCGACTCGCAGATATGGTTCCAGATAGCACTCCTCCTCGAATCTATATACCAAATGTGATGGTCTGATCGCCTTCAGCTAGTCAAAAGCTGTTCGGCCCAGTGGCTGCCTCCCCAGTCAATCAGATTTGTTGCCATGAATTCGTAACCAGCTGGAGGAGCGAAGCTATAAAAATTACATCCCTTGCCAAGGTTTAGGGCACGTCTGCAGTCCTTCAGACTATGTACACCCACTTGCTTCGGGAGAATCTATGCAGAAAGCTGCCGCTAACTGCCCCCATGTCGGGGTTCATCAGAGATGGATGATGCAGAGAAGCAACCACCCGAATAGATAGGTGTAGGGCAACTCCAGTCTAGGGAAGTTCCTTTTCACCCCTCCATTTGATCATGGAGTAGACATACAGACGAAGACCTGCATTTATTCTACAAGTCATCGCTGATAGCAAATCCATCCGGTAGCCGAAGACTAACCGGATGGCAGCGAAGAGTACGCCGCGGTAGAAGCGGTCCACGGTGCTTGCCCCAGGTACAACAAATCGACGAAGCCAGTATGTCAAAAATCCTGCCAGCTGAGCTTCTTATGACATGGACCTGTAGCCCATTCTTATGAAGCTTTCAACAAAATCTCCGGGCTTGAGCGGAGGATATTGGTGTTCATCAGTAACTTTGATATCCATCTTCTTATTCTCTTCCATCAGTTTTATTACCTCACTGTGGCTGAGAGATTGAAAGAAAGTGGGGTTGCACGAGTCATGATCTTTGGTCTTTTTCTCAACGATATGGTTAAGAAAAAGATACGGCAACCACTTCGATGAATAACATGTGCCGGAAGAGCCACTCTTGTAATACAGAGAGCATATGTTATAATGGCACAGTAGTTCATCGAAAACTGCTACCATCTCTGCATTTTCCCGACGCAGTCTGTCTAACTCGTCGTTTGTGGGAACATCCTCATAAGGGGAGTCTCCTGTTGGTAGGCATGAGATATACTTCATCTCATGGAGAGCCAATCCCATCTTCCCGCAGGGCGTCATGAACGTCCCTGTCCTATAGTTATACTTCTCTGCCAGGGCTAGAAACAGATGAGGGTTTGGATGGAAGCCATACACGATAGCATATAGCGCATTATAAAGCTCGATCTCTCTAAGTTTGTCTTCAAACTGAGCCAATACCCAGTTGGCTATGCAGTTCCACCTCCTGTTATCCGGGTTTACCAAACCGGTCAGCCGGATGTCTTGATCCGGATATCTGCCCTCTTCCTTTGCATACTCATTAGCAAAAATCGGTGTCCTTACCGGCAGCAACAAAGACGAGTTCTCAGGAGGGATACAGCCTAGCTTCAACCCTCTCAGTAAAGTGCTGTGTCGCTCAAAAGAGCTATAGAACATGTCTCTATTATTTGGACCTTTCTTGACACAGATCTTTCCTGTCGTGCATGTTGAAGGGGAGTAATGTCCCAGTCCATCCTCCTGGGATGGCTTGCATGAGCATATCGTGCTAAAGGGAGGCATCTAGCTATGTCTGGTAACTGGATCATTTTCTCCTTCCTTTGGAAAGTTCTCGACTCAACACGGGGTCTAGGTTGAGAACTCTTGTCGATGGCTTCACCAAATAGGAACATGGGCTTCTTGTGGGTGATGGCGTCAGCAGACTGCAAAGGCTGCCCATTCATCAAACTTACAAAGTCTCATTATCCTGAGCTATCAGGATAGCTTGGCGAGAGGATGGAAGGCATATTGTGGGAAAAGCACATGGGATAAGTCTTCTTTGAATTCCGGCTCCGCAAGAGACCCTACAAATGTTTACTCAGGATCCTCCCTGATGTTAACTGCATCAAACAGAAAAAACAGAATTCAGTACAAGTCAAATCAAAGATTCTGTCAGCAGATTGCAAATATCAGATTGCACAAGTATCAGATTGCGCAAGCATCAGATTGCGCAACCATCAAATTGCACAACAATAGCTTCTATGCGCAAACTATCCAGTGGTGCCAACTCATCCACTTGCGCAAGCCATCAGATTGCGCTGAATAACTTGCGCAAAGTATCAGTTTGTGATGGATAGCCTTGCGCAAATCAGCAGACTGTGCTGACTTTTGCCAGCACGTTCTAACCGATTGTGCAAGAAAATAATCTTCATAAAAATGAAGATTATTGGTTTTGTGCAACCGAAACCCTAAACAGGGTGGTGCAACGAAACCAAATCTCTAAAAAGAGATTGGTTTTGAGGTGCAGCAACGGCGAAGAACCCTAAAAAGGGTTTTCGATCGGATGTCTACCTTGTAATACTGGGTGAGCCACCTCATGATGTGAAGGGTGCGACACAGCACGAGTCGAGGACTCGGCTGGGGCCTTTCCTTTCTCGGCGGCGGAGCATTTTGGGGCCATGGAGATCGACGGGAAGAAGAATGAGAGTCGAGAAAGCTCAAGAAATTCTTTCTTTCAAAAATCAGAAGCAAGTAAAGAATGTCAGAGAAGAGAAAGGGAACTATTTATAGTTTTCGAGAATGAACAAACTCCTCAGATTGCGTCGGATAAATAGGAGCTAATTCCTCCGATTGCGCAGACAGGTCATCATATGCGCAACTTGATTTTCAAATCAAAATTCAAAGTATTTCGAAGCTTTGACTATTTTCAAACTTCAAAAACTTTGAAGGGGGTCTTGTAGGTCCTAAAAATCAAGTTGCACCCATCAACAAAGTCATCAAAATCAAATTATACATCCTTCAAGTGAACTACGCAGAAGACAGATTGCACAGTCATTCGATTGCACAGGCTGAACTGCGCACTCATCCAAGTGCGCATGCTAACGTGGCCTCGTCATCATTATCTGACGAGAATCAGATCTTCTCACAGCTGACAGCACGAAGAACGAGGAAACTGTTCGTTTATTGTGCAGCACAGCGCTCAAGGACAGTTGTACATGCAGCGTAATCTGTCTGCAGCGCAGTCCATCTCAGCGCAGTCCATCTCAGCGCCGTCCATCCTAGCGCAATCCGAAGCTAGCGCAATTCAAGTGGCGCACTCTATCAACTGGCAAAGTACACGTGGCCTTCATGCCATCAATGACTCATTACGTGGTAACCGTCTGTACACGATCATGTGTATTTCAATCAAATAATGCCATGTGTCCAAGACAGTTTGCCCACGATCAAGTAACTGCCAGCGCAATCTGACGTCTGCACAGTCTAATGCAGCGCAATCCAACTTGCGCAGTCCAGAATAACTAAAAAGTAGTTATTTCCAGAACTCTATAAATAGAGTTTCAAGTCCT
The DNA here is from genome assembly GCA_029216955.1 of Iris pallida. Lineage (NCBI taxonomy): Eukaryota > Viridiplantae > Streptophyta > Magnoliopsida > Asparagales > Iridaceae > Iris > Iris pallida. The sequence goes on along the minus strand of JANAVB010034362.1, from coordinate 28,582 downwards.
TCCTAGAGAGGATCATACACACACACACAGAGATTAAGAGTTCTTGCCAAAGTACTGCTGCATTCTTCAGAGGCTACTGTCTTCAAAGTTCACATCGTGCAAGGGATAAAGCGATCGTCATTCAGATCGAATTCTTATAGTTGTACTTTCCCAGAATTCTTGTAATTTTCTTTACAAAGTTTGTTGAAATAAAGATCAACTTTTGTTTTTGCAAACAGTAATTCTGACGGCTCCTCCTGTGATGCCCTAAGTATTAGCTGAGGTAGATGAATAAGTGAAGTATATTGTTGAGGCCGTATACAAGATGCCGGGGAGGGAGTGTTCGCCAAGCTGGAGGAAGGCGGGAGCTTTGCGACTGTGAAGGTAATGGCGATCCTGCATATCGAATTATTTCTATCCCACCAGGGTCATGACCATATTGTTGAGATTCTAGAGGCTTACGTTGTTGAGCTCGATCATTATCTCACTGAGCTCCGGAACATTCGACGGAATGATCGTTCCACTTTGATAGAGAAAGAGCAGGGTAATTTAGCGGCCAAGGTTGAGTCAGCCTATATAGACACCAGGGCCATCTGGGAACAGGAACTAGCCGAGGCTGAGGCCAAGAAGGAAAAGCTAACTTCTTCCATGTAAGAGAAGGCTAGTCTGCGGGAGTCCCTGTCACGACCCGTTACCCAAATTGTTGGGCCGGGCCGAGCCATGTCCAGCCTACGCTTAAGATAAAGCGCAGTAAGCTGTTCTAGACAGTCAGGTAATAATGATAAATGTGCTAATAATTAAGATAGTTTAAGAATGATCACAACACAGCTTCTATATAGATGAAAAACTACTAAGTTCGATAATAAACAAAATGTAAGACTGGAGACAAGGTCCAGTTTAAAGGTACAAACAGCAACTGTGATAATAACCAAACACTAAGTCAAACTAAGCAGCTAAGCAGGATTCCCTGCTGGAATATCCTCAACTGGAGCTCCATAGTACGGGTCACAAAGCATTTCTTCCTCGGTCAAAATACCTACAACGTTATCCTGTCAGGACGGGAGCAAGTACAACCTCTACTACTAAAGTACTGAATGTATAATGCAAGAGATGTACAACAGGAACATGGTATGATAAGACTGAAAAATAGACATACTGGAATCAAGGTAAATCATATAAAGCGGGAAATCATGGTATATCTTGATTATCATTTTAAGACACTCTTGTCAATTGTGGCATGTGTACATTATGTATTAAAACTGGAGCTGGTATGAGATCGGTCAATAAGTGCTATGCTAGTTTACTGCAATGTCATTGCAGTAAACTACATTGTTAGTTTACTGCAATGTACGTAAGTACATTCCACAAGTCCAGAAACTACATTCTCAGTTTACTGCAATGTACGTATGTACATTCCACAAGTCCAGAAACCGCACTGTTAGTTTACTGCAATGTACGGTACATTCCACAAGTCCAGAAACTACACGATTAGTATACTGCAATGTAAGTGAGTACATTCCACGAGTCCAGTAACTACACTATCAACTCTCTCATAACCCAGTAATCATCATGTAAAAGATACGGGAAATAGTGTAAAGCATGGTGGGAACTGGCAATAGTATGAAACATGTTATGATTTGACTTGCTACTCCAAGGATCAGCATTCACATGGGTTGATTAACATTCTTTTATCACATAACAGTGTTTTAACATGTACAATTAACAAAAGACTTGCAACTGGATTAATGGTAATTTACAAGGTTGTCACATGTACTTAACATTAAAAGACAGTAAATGAGTTTGTAGATGTACTTGCCTCTAGCAAAACAAGCTGCGATAAAAGTGCTATGGATGTCTGGTAACTCGTCACTGTAGAAATACATACAATAACTTAGCTTTACACTAAGCTAAAACACTAGGACACTAATCTGGTGCGACACGACTTGTGATTGGGCACTTAGCCAAAATAATGACTTGGCCTAGGAGACCAATGTGGGGGTGACACACTATGTTAACTAACTTTCTAGGGTCTTTACACTAGTGAGGGATGGGGTTCAACACGACTAAAACTCCAAATAACACAAAAAGCTACAAGTCGTAATTAATCAATAAATAAATCAGAAGATCATTGTGTTCCAACAATTTTTAAAGTAGACAAAAAGCCTAGTTTTGCATAAAACAAGGTACCAAAACGATCCTTGCTAACTATAGAAATTTATTATAATTTTTCTGGGATTTATTAACCAGTACAAATATTTTATAAAAATCAGTTTTTCCTAAGTATACAGAAAGTGAGTTTTGGTTTCATATGCCAAACTAGTGGCAAAACAGTAAATTAATTACTACAAAAATTATACTAAATTAGCCAACTTAACAAAGTATCTAAAAACTATTTTTCCATAATTTTAGCAATACTCTAAGTATTTTTAGAAAATCATAAAACAGCTATGTACAATAATAATTAATTATCTGCGTATTTTGTCCATGTATATAATTTGAACCAAGGTTCAAATACATGACTCAAGGCCATGAATCAAGTCCAATATGACTTGTACAGGTCTTGAATGTGTGAAAACACATTTGAGCCCAAATACCCATGCTAGGTTTGGACATCAAATGGTCGCAGTAATTTAAATACAATAAAAATACAAGTTGGTAATAGTGCAAAATAAATTATTATTTTAATATGGTAAAATTATGCATAGTGAAAATATACATATATATGTTCTAAAAGTACATATATATATATATAAGGAAAATACTTAATTATAAAGTACATATATATACATACTAATATTGTATATATATATACATAGTATAAATATATATACATGTGAAGATATATACATATACATATATGTATATAAATACAAATAAATATATAAGATTTTATTAAGCATAAAATATATACATATATAAAATACTGCTAAAATACAGTATATATACATATATATATATATATATATATACACATATATATAAATATATATATATAAAACTGAAAAAGAAAAAGAAAAAGAAAAAAAAAAAAGAAACTGTAAAGGGGGGGGCTCGATCCTGAGCCAGCGGGGGGGGGGGGGGGGGGGGGTTTAGACGGGGATGGGCTGGCCAGGGGGTCAGCCCATCAGTTGTGTTAGGGAATGGGTCTTAGTTAGTTTTGATTCTGATTAGGTTAGATTAATAAAAAAAAATATAAAACACAGTCCTGTGTCCTGACAGTTAGGGACACAGGAGTCTGTGTCTCAGGCTTGGCACGACACGCACGAGTCCTAGCTCGCGTGTCCAAGTACAGGGCTGGGGTCGTCGTGTCCTGGCGAACAGCATACTCGAAAACGAGACACGTACGATACGAAATGGGGACTGCTACGTACGTGTCCGGCGAACTCGAGCGTGGAAGAGTGGGCGATCGGCGGCTGGGGGCGTCGGCGTCGTGGCGGAGCGGTGGCGCTGGGTTCGCCTCGTCGAGACGAAGGTGATGGTGGTGGTGGTTGGGGGTGTTAGTCGCTGTGGGGGTGGCGGAGGAGATCGCCGGAGCTAGGGTTGCGGCTAGGGTTTCGGGGAGGAAAGGTGGTCGTGGAGGGTGGCGAAGGAGATTTAGGGTTAGGGTTTCGGTAGGGGGGGGGAGAGGGGAGTTTTAAAGAGGGTTAGGGTCGGTCGGGGGCAGCCGGGTTCGGCGGGGGCAGCGTAGGTCGGTCGTGGGCAGCGTCGAGTCAGGGGAGAGAGAGAGAGAGTCGGTCGGGGGGGGGTAGGTGATTTTGCATTTAGGTCCCCTAGAATTCAGGATATTACAAACAGGTCCTAACAGCTTTTAAATGCAAATTAGAATTTGCATTCCGCAGCTAAAACAAATAATTAATTACAAACTGACCACAAAACAATTTAGAAAATTACAAACAAATATTAAAACAATTTAAATATTGCATAATGATATAAAAACAATTCTAAAAATTGCAAAATGATATTAAAACATTTTAAAAAATTACAAATCAATATTTTTGTATTAAAAACTCATTTAAAATCATTTAAAAATTCTAGAAAAATTCATAAAAATCCTAATAATTATTTTAAGGCTAAAATTAACATTAATAATTAATTAGCACTAATTTAAAAAAAAATTTGAAAATCAGGGGCTTACAGTCCCTGGATGCCAGCATGGTGGAGGTTTGATGCCAAAATTTGACTTCTTCAGGAGGAGCGGGCTCAACTCCTGGTGGATTCTGAACGAGCGCAGGTCGAACATATCATGCTTAAGGAAGAAGCGGTAAAGTTTACTTGCCAAATGACCTTCTTATTTTACCAGAAGAAGGAGTTGGATGACAAACATGCAGCTGACATCACCTCTGAGGCCAAGGAAGCGATGTGTCGTGAAGTTGAGCGTCGGGTCTTGCCGACTGTGGAGACCAAAGTTGAAGCTTTGAAGCGTCCTATTGACGAGCTGTCTGCTGACCCTTAGTTCCTTCGTTTTTCTTATTGCTTTTTTTAGATGTAATTTGCTTTTGTTTCTCTTCAATGCAAATGTAGTCCTTTACTCTTATTGGATGAAGAAATAAAGAACTTTTGTAGTATTGGATACAGTCAGGCGATGTATTCATGTATCCATGGCCGCCCCAACAGGATGTTATAGTTGACGTCCGCATCCACGACATAGCAAGTCACCTCTGTCTGGAGATCGTCGATATGAATCGGTCTTGCTAGCATTGAAGCCAGTGGTTCGCTCTTGCTAGCATTGAAGCCACTGATTGTAGTATTAGATGCTGTCAGGCGATGAATCGGGAACCCCAATATCTAGAGCAGAGTCTGAGGGATAATGCTAAGAGAAGACTCAGGGTCGATATGGATCCGATCCACCTTGATGGCACTGACATACCATGTGTAATACAACGGTCTGTTGTGTCGGTTGTTCTTAAGTAGCAAGTCTTGCTGAGTGAACGTGATGTTGGGGATAATTTCCCCTATGCTACGGCAGTGCAGACATGCTATTGGATCTTCTTCAGGCTACTTGACCTGGCTGATGAAAGACTCAGCATCCTTCAGTGCTTCATATAGAGCCTCCCGAGTATCTTTGGATAATCGCAGAAGCTCAAATAGGCATAGCCGAGCTGGAGTACTAGCGAGTTGTGATAGTATGTCAAAATTGTGGGGTTTAGTCAACCCCGGAGCATTGTTTTTTCGTAGAGGCCTGTCAAAACGAGCCTCCTTCTGCTTCTGTTTGTCAACTGTTGAAGGTTAGGATGAGCCTTCTCCTTGGACAGACGTGGTGGTGACAGGAGGCATCACTTCGACCGAAGCCTCCTCTTATTGAGCGTTCTACTGTGAACACGTCTGAACATGAAGGGCTTCCTCAAGAGAGGAAGATACGGCAAGACTTGGTCTTCTTACCTTTAGTTTTGGAGGTAGGACGTAACTCATATTGAGCCAATTCCGGAGCTAGATTTGGTTGGACCCACATGATCTCTCCCCGGGATGTCGTAAGTGGTATTAGTCCACTCACATTGTCACGAGTTGGTGGAAGGTTTATTACTTCCATTGTCGCCTTTGGGATGGGGACGACGCCATCTTGAGCTTCAGTAGGTGACAAGGTGACAAACTGGAGAGACACCATGTTGGCTGAGACGAGCACATTTGCATTGATCATACGTTGTATGTAGTACTTCAAGATGTAGTAGTCTCGAGTCGGATACCCGACGAACCGATGGTATTGACAGTACCTCGGGTCGTCTACCCTGTATATCTCATCTGGACGCTTTGGATCAGGTAACTTGATTTTATCACTTTGCTTCAGCATCTCGAAGGGTTGCGGGGTGTCTTCGTCATTGAAGGAGTAAACCTCCTTGAGTCATGGTGCGGGTGGTGGTTTCTAAGTAGGACCTTGTGTTCTTTTCGAGCCGTTGACAATCAATGCCTGTTTTTTTTTCTTTGGTTCACGCCTATTGTTGTTGGCAGCGGTGTATTTCCCTTTCTCATTGAACGCAGGGAAGCTAATCCCCAGAAACCGAGTGTCATGTGCCTTCTTCTTGGCACTTTTGGCACCGATGATTAGCGAACTCCAACCTAGAGGCTGGGCGGAGTCGAGCTAGAGCTTGATTGCGGGCGTCATATTCATGATGCATGAATCTATCAACACATGTTCTGGTATACCCGAAGGCAACCTTAAACATGCTTACCGGAAGCGCTCGATGCAAGCTTAAACGGTCTCTTTCTCCTTTTGGACCACTTCTATCAGAGACGACATCATTATGTCCTTTCCTCCATCGTAGAATAGGTCAAGGAATAGATGCGTTAAGTCGTCAAAGGAGGATATGCAATTGTCAAGGAGATTGCAGTACCAGTCATAGGTGACTCCCTTCAATGCCCCGACAAACAAACTTGTAAGCAAGGCGTCTTCCTTCGGGAGATGTTCCATCACAGATTAGAAGTAGGTCAAGTATCGATGAGGAGACTCCTTCCCGTTAAATGGTGTCAATGTTTGTGGTTTATATTTGGGGGGATAAACTACTTTGTTCCATTCAGGAGGATAAGGTTGTCGAATCCCAAGCTTCTGGCGTTCCTCCTATTTATTTTGCACTTCAAAGTGATCGCGCAAATCTCTTACCATCTCAACCAGCTCCTTCGTAGAGCTAGAGGTAAGTGAGGGAGGTAAAGTGTGAAGCTCGGTACACGAAGGAGCTGACGTCCGAGGTACAGTGTGGTGATCTGTGCCTAAAGATACCCGTTGAGGGGGTATACTTGACTCTCCGGTTGCCCCAGGATCAGGACTGGAAGATGCAGGTGCCCTTTGAGAAGTCAGAATATTTTGGATCTCAAACACCATTTGGGTCAAGGATTGCATGGCGGTAGAGAGGGTCTTGAGGCCATCTTCCAAGGTGTCCATGCGTCGTACAAGATGCGAAGCTGAAGCTTATATTTCTTCCTCGTCGCCACCCCCTGCCATGTAGACGAGCATAACATTAGTGGAAGTGGATGGATAGATCGATGCTTCACTTTTAGCCCCGCTTTCTTGTGGTAAGTTTGGCCTAAGAGCTTCTTCTTCTAGCGCCTCATACTGGCTACCTCTAGCTACATAAGTGTCAGTTCCTTGGTGGATACCCTCATCTTCGAATGAGGGGTTCTCGTGGACAGTCGGGGTCTGATCACCCCCAGCTCGTATCGTTGCAAAAGCCTTCCTTCTCAACCGAGTATTCTGGAATACCCCGGTTGGCGAGACTACTGCTTTGCTTTTCTTTGGTCGACTTTTCGATGGACCAGTCGAGGTCGAGGAGTTGGTGGTATTTGTTTTTCTTCCAGATGGATGGGGGTTGGAGAAGACATGACACGAGGCGACTGGAGGTTTTGTCTCGTCGCAGATTGGTACTCTTTTTTTGAGGCAATGTCGGATAGGTGCAATTGGTTGCAGTTACTGGAATATAGACTGCCTTGGGGGTACAGCCGTTATTTTGCAACAGCAACAATTGATGGTGATCATAACACAAGTATGCCTCACGAGAGGCACATCGTGCATGGAGGTCATCTCTCCTGATCTACAATTATGAGTGATCATATTGCATAGATCGTGTGAGGAGAGTTTCATATTCGCACGTGCTCCGGACGCATGGCAGGGCCACGTGTCGGGGTGGTTATGTGAATGTTGTGCCCCTTGATCTAGTTCCAGCACATAAAATATGCCCAGATCGTTGGTGGGAGAGCAACATGTATTACGACTTGAACCCAATTCATGTGCGCAGCCCACGTAGGCACGTGGGTTCAAAATTGTAAGATTTGCCCCACTCATCTTGTTCCATGCACAGGGGATACGCCCAAGTAGGAAGGGGACTTCGAGAGTTGACTTGTTGCTGGTGCTAAAGCACCCGAATCGACTCTGTACAGCTTACCATCAGCTGCGCGCATGACTTTTAGTGCGCATTTCGGGTTCGTTGCTGGCATAGCACGTTTGGGACGCAAGACACGTGCTGCCTTGGACTTCTTTGTACTAGCCCGTAAAGGTGAATAGTACTCAGAATCCAATTCTTCCTCGCCATGACAGCGAGTGATTCGGTCAAAGACAGAGATTTTCTCCTGCACATCAGAGCTCATGCACGGAAGACTGACAGCTCCCTTGTTCCGTCGACGTATCTTCTTCAATTGGAAAGAAGAAGAAAGTATACAGTCAACATTGTGCTTCCCAGGCAGATGTACTGCACCAATGGCAATTTCATGGTTGCTGAGAACGTCAGCAGGAAGGGAGGACTACGGTGGCACAGCTCCTTTAGTGGTGGTGCTCAGCGCATCGCCTTTGCCCACCCAGACTTGGCGGGTCTTCTTCGTCTTTGGCAGCCGCTTCGAAGGACTTGTACTGCCTTCAGAGATAAAGTCCTCGTACGCCTATTTATTGAGACGTACCACAAGCATCTTATGGAAGGAGCGGAGCTTATTATCGTCAGACTGCGACACGACCTTCTCGTTGGAGGAGAAAGTGGTCCCCAGCAATGTTGCCAGCTTGTTCGCCATTAAAACAAGTTGTTTGATTGAACTTTGTATTTAATTATAAACAAAACAGAGTACAATATAGGATTACGATGTAATCCTAGGAGTATATTTTTGGTTTTATCTAGGAACCGTGGCAATGGAGCGAGTGGTAATTCTTTGACTCCTTTGACGATCTGACGATGATCTCGAACTCGTTGAAAGTCTGGGTTGCTCTGGAACGAGAAGTGACTTGAAGAGGATTGGAACTCTTGCAAGTGCTCTGGATGCTGAAGTGGTTGAAAATGTTCAATAAGTAGGGCTTCGAGCTTGGAGAGGTTGAATGAAGGAATGATCCTTCTATTTATAGGTAGCAAAATTATCTTCTTATTCGCGTATGGAGAACTTGCACGTAGGGATGCCACATGGCTGACTTTGGGAGTTGACTTGTTGCTAGTGCCAAAGCACCTAATTCGACTCTGTACAGCTTACCATCAGCTACGCGTATGACTTTCAGTATGTATTTCAGGTTCGCTGTTGGCATAGCACGTTTGAGGCGCATGACCCGTGCTGCCTTGGACTTCTTCGTACTAGTCCGTAGAGGCGCATAGTACTCAGAATCCAATTATTCCTTGACATGACAGTGAATGATTATGTCAAAGACATATTTTTTCTCCTGTAAATCTGAGCTCATACACAGGAGACTGGTTGTGCCGTTGTTCCGTCGACGTATCTTTTTCGACTGGGAAGAAGAAGGATGGGAGCTGCAGTCAAGGCTGCACTTCCCTGGCAGATGTGCTGCACCAGTGGCAACTTCTTGTTCCTGAGAATATCAACATGAAGGAAGGACTGCAGCGGCATAACTCCTTCAGTGGTGGTGCTCGACGCATCGCATTTGCACACCCAGACTTGGCGGGTCTTCTTCGGCTTTGTCAGTCGCTTCGAAGGACTCACACTGCCTTCAGAGATGAACTCCTCATACGCCTGTTGATTGAGGTATACCACAAGTGTCTTGTGGGAGGAGCCGATCTTGTTGTTGTCAGACTATGTCACGACCTTCTCATTGGAGAAAAAGTGGTCCCCAGCAGAGTCGCCAGCTTGTTTGCCATTAAAACAAGTTGTTTGAAGTAAACTTTATATTTAATTACAAACATAACAGAGTACAATGTAGGATTTTGATGTAATCCTAGGAGTACACGTTTGTTTTTATTCGGGAACCGTGGCGATGGAGCGAGTGGTAATTCTTTGACTCCGTTGACGATCTGACGACGATCTTGAACCCTTTGAAAGTCTAGGTTGCTCTAGAACGGGCAGCGATTTGAAGAGGATTGGAACTCTTGCAAGTTCTCTGGATGCTGATGTAGTTGAAAAATTTAGGAAGTGGGCGCTTGAATGAAGGAATGATCCTTCTATTTATAGGCAGCAGAAAGATCTGCTTATGCGCACATGGAGAACGTTGCACGTAGGGATGCCACATGGCTGATTTTGTTGGTCACCTAGACGATGTGCCAGGTGTTAGGGTTATATACTAAAAGCATCACTTTTGTAGTAACCTTATTTTCTTAAATTTTCAATGAGAATCGTATGGGCAAATATTTGCATATTGTATTTATTGCAAGTATTAATGAAATGTCTGATATTCTATATTGTAGATAATATGGTGTGTGGTGTCACACAGAAGATCATATTATCAGTTTCCTATGGAGTATATAAATAGTTCACAAACTAGATGGACTTGGACAATCTATTGGAAAGGTTGTAGTGTAATCTGGTATTAGTCTATCTTGACTATAGGTTTACACTAGTACACTTTGTGTGTATTGAACAGGACCACTTGAGGTTGTTCTCTTTGTACTGACTACATAAGAGAACAAACACCTCTGTTATTATGGATGCTTTTGCTTTTAATCCGGATATAATAACGGATATGTATATGCAGTGTGCATTACTTTGACTCATAAAAGAGTGAGATTCATTATGGATCAACAACCTCTATGAATTGGGTAATAACATTATATGTATGATGGACTGTTGATTATAAATAGAATCCATGTTCCGATACATCGGGTTGATGATGTCCCCTTAAGGAGCTCATAAGGATTGTCATATAAACCCTGCAGGTGGATTATATCCGACATGACAAATAAAGTTGAGCGGTACTACGTAAGGATAAAAGATGCCAAATCAATATAGTTGTCTGTAACTTAATTTGATCGACTGACATACCATATCTTAACATGGGGAGCCAAACGAGCATATAATAAAAGGAGCCCCCAAACCTAATTTAGGATTAAGGTGGTAGTGCAACAATAGCTCATTAGTGGACCGAGCTATTGTTAATGGGCCTGGATTGTTTGTTCGGGCTGAACACGGGATATCCAGATCCGTTAGGAGGCCTAACCCTAATTTCTCCTCATGGTCCCTGTCGTAGCCTATATATATCCTTTATTCTCTGGCCGACAGATTACTGATCAGAAATCTGAAACTTTCTCTAAATTCGTGATTCACGTAAGGAGAGAAAGAGAGGGCTACCAAGGAGAAGAAAAGGTTGGAAGATCGTCGCCCACACGACGTCCAACTCGAGGAAGGAATACGTGCAGAAGATCTTGGGGTCGCCCGCTCGAGATTGCCAGAAATTACTTGTCTTATTTCTGCCGCAGGTATAATTTGTGAACCCTAGTTTTCGCCTATGAAGGGTTAGAACATGTATTAGATCTGTTTAACTTTCTATCGATCAATACGCACACCAAAGGAAGGGTCCTGGGAATCCCCAGTTCCATCAATACTAGGGAGCTGGAGCTGAATCTGTATGAACTGTACTGTTGAGCTGCAGAGGAGCTGACACGTGGCAGTTGTTAAAATTCAGTTGTTGCTGAGATCTTGGGTGGTTGGCATCCATTCATAGGCAGAACTGAGTCAATGACATGTGGCGCGTATTCATGGCTCAAAGATCTCAAATTTGGTGCAGGATTTCTGTCTATATGCGCCTAGGACCTGGCGTATAAGGACACTTGGCTCATGAGTTTTAGGAGTCAAAAGCAAGTCTGGGCGTATGGCTTTTTTTAGGCGCATACAGAGCTTTGGAGGCATGGCTGCGAAAGCGCATACGGGTGATTAGTCGGCCACGTGGTGGAGTATAACCGACCACTAAATGCTTGATGGGTGACGAGCTTAGGTGGGCACATCTATTCGTTCGTCACTAGGCGCATCGGCATGGGGCGCATGATGCTGAAGAGTGCATATGATATGTGGCACATCTCCTTTGGTCAGCTTTGTCGAGCCTTTCGAGACTCGAATTGATGATTCTTTGACTTAGCTGAATTTCAGGTGGCAGATTCATTACCATTAATGCAAGTTCATTGCACTAACTTCAGAAAAGTTGCCACTTGGCACATGGATTTGATTTGTCCTGGCCTATAAATAGCAGTGTAGAGGGTTTGTTCATTCTTTCATCCAAACTTATCATTTGAGATGAACTCGATCGATCCTCCTCCTCGGAAAGATGTTGCACTGCGGATTATGGATCTCCTCGTTCAAAGAAGCTTTGATGATGAACTCCTTCAGAAGACTGAGATGCGCCGGAAGAGCTATGGACACAACAAATGTTCGAACTCCTTATCGACAGTATTCTACTATGGGATGGCGTTGGGTGCCTATTGCATCCAAAGATGGGGATCATCGTGCCCTGACTTCCGTTATGCTGGAAGAGCCACCGGGTTTAGATTGATTGCCAACCCGCGTTCTACTCAATAAATGCTTCATTGGCCAAAGCACTCGTGCGTTGAGGAAGAAGTGATTTGCTCTGATGAGGAGGAATGATGTGTCTGTTCTGAGACGTCAGAGTGCTGCGCCAAGTTTGTAGTTTAGGCTAGGCTTCTTTGTAGTAGACTTTTTACTATAACAAAGAGTTTGGACATGTAATAGACTTTTATGTGAAATTAAAATCTGATCTTCATATACCTCTTTTCTTTGCTGTCTTCTGATGTGTCAACATTATGTCTTTGGTCTTTCGGCGCAGAATGTTTTGGGGCGCATAGTGCTTTGGGGCGCATAGGAATTATGCCCTTGAATGCGCCTGAAATTCCATGCTTCCACAAATATGTTCAAGGAAAAGAACTCCATCAAGGCACAATTCGCACTTGTTAAGCCTGGCATGCAATCTCTCCTACTTCAATACTCCCAACACAACTCTAAGCTGCTCCTCAATATAAAATAAGCTAGAAAGAAAAGTGATAAAATTGTTACTATGTCACGACCCGCTCCCGAATAATCGGATACGAGTCGGACACACCCAGCCTTCGTCGATGGACACGACGAAGTAAGCCGTACAATACTAAGGAAAAACTCCAAGATACATGAATATAAAACATCACAGCTACTATACACGTTCCTAAAATCACCACAATCCACAACTTATTTATACAGTATCATCCGGAGACAAATCTGGTAACATGAATAAAATTATACAATCCTAAAATCCTCAATACAATACATGATAAACTCTAAACAAATCTAGGAAAAAGTCTGACTATAACTCTGTAATCTAAGTCCATCCTGAAATAGAAACTCCACCATTTCTGGGCTCTGACCCAAGGTGGTACCATATGTAGTGCCCCGCTCCTTGCGGTCCACTATGTAATACCTACGGCTTGTTGACTCAGTCATGAACTGAGTATTTGGTGAAACCTTTGCCGGTATCGATTGATCACGGATGAAATGCAATGAACCTTTCCAATTGATGGATTGGCTTCTATTGAAATGAATCCAAGAGTTTTGCTGAATGTTTTCTCTTTGCTGCTTGGTTTTGATGAATGCGTTTTCGTGTTGGTTTTCGATGATTGGTTTTCATTGTTCGCTTTCATCGCATTTCGCATTCATTCCGAATCTTGAGAGAAAGAGACGAAGTATGCTAATCAACTGTTGGTGCCATTGTAGGCCGCGTGAATTGTTCGTGAACGGCGCGTGAAGTCCCTCCTTCTCTCTACTAAGATTCATCTCGGTGAGTTGCTTCAACCGAACAGACATTGATCTGTACGCCTAAGAAAATGATCTCTAGTCTACTCTGTTGCCTTGTCCCAATGATCAACGATACCACATCCACAAAAGATAAGAGAAGATAATTGAATTGAATCAAATGCAAGAATATGTGTTGCCACTCTATCTGCTCGATAAGAATGATCATCTGCTTGTCATCAGTATGCTTGAAATGTAGACATGTACAGACGAACTTGTACATGTTGAGATAAACCTGAAGGCACGAATCAAACGTGTCGTATACCTGTGCATAAGTCCAAGTGTGTCTCATCTGATAGAACGGCTAGAGCATGCATTTGGTCTCGGACAACTTGTATACAAGGAATTATTTGTCTCTCGGGTGGTATCTGGGGGCACCTGGAACCGCTCGGCCTAGGAGAGATTATGAGCACACTGGGTGCAAGGACCCATGTTAAAAGTGTAGCCGAATATCTGTGTCCTTAGCGACGAGCTGAACCAAAGAGTCACAGCGGCTAATCATGGGGAAAACCCATGGACCAACATGTAGAATAGTCCACCTGCATGACCCGAATGACAACTTCAATATCTGCAAGAATGAATCATGAATTTCTCATTATGCAAATTGTGCTAAAGTGGTTTTGTGCAGGGATGACTGCCGGCGAGGGTAAGTTGCTATGATATATTCTATCTGTCATGTTCTTATGAATTGTTAAAAAGAACCTAGACAAGTAGAAAGATCACTAGTAAATGTTAGCTCAACATATTGATTTAGTGCAGAGATTTGCGAGTTCGGCCAAAAGCCGCTCGCCAGTACATGATGTGTACTGACCCACGTTGTGGGCAACCTTTTCAGAAAGCAAAAGGAGACAGGGGGATTTCAAGTGAGGCACCGAAGCTCGTCTAGCCCAGTAGAGCTCGTGGATTCGCCTCGAAGTTTACTTTCAGTCAATTGCAAGTTTCCAGTTTTCATTTCCTTTGAAGGTGTCTTTCAATTCCAGCTTGTAATAAAGGATATCATGTATGGGCATTGTGGCTAATTTCAAAAGAGTATTTCAAAGAGAATCTTGTAGCCAAATTATAAGGCAAATCTGAGTTGCAAAGCTTTGTACTTGTATTCCTTTCAAGCTATGAATAAAATGAGTATTTCCATTTCAAATCTCTGTGTCCAACATTTGGTTTTCTGCAATGGGTGCGTGCGTGTGTTATGCTTGACTAATGGGTGCGTGCGTGTGTTTTTGCTTGACTAGTTGTTTTTGTGCAGGTACATGGCCTTGTGCAAGCGCAACTTAGGCTTGCACGGCATCACGCCTTAGCGAGGACGATCGATCCCGCAGGGATCCAAGCAAGACGGACGACCCTAGCGGGATCGGGGCGTGACAAAGTGGTATCAGAGCCAGGTTTTACGTCCTTGGCCTCTTGCAAATATCGTTTTCAAAAGTATATAAAGTACTTTGACGGCTTTCAAAAGTGTCCCGATTTTGAGTTATGAAAACCAATGCCCCATACAATAAGTCCATAATATTTTATGAGACTGACAGAAGTTATACTGTTTTGTAGAGAAATGGCTCCTCCTCGTGCCTCTGGCTCGACCGATCCGATAGAACGGATCATGAGAATGTTGGAGCTGCAAAGGCAGGATAGTGAGGAAAACAACCAAATACACCAGGCCCGAGCGGCTGCCCAACAAAAGCAGTTGGATGCCTTGACCCAGCTTGTCACGGCGCTTGCGACAAATCAAAATGCCACTGCAGCGACGGAACAGACGGGAACGCCCGAGATCGAGCCCGTAGAAGGTGATGAGCCCCAGCCGGCGCAAAGGCACACTGTCTTTAGGCCAAAGGACTTCTTGGACGCGAAACCTCCAGAATTTCAAGGCAGGACGTCACCCGACAAGGTGATGGACTGGATTGATAAAATAGAGACTCTGTTCGCGTTCATAGGAGTTCCAAGTAGCAAAAAGGTAGTCTGTGCCGTTATGCTCCTACGGCTGCGGGCGAAGGACTGGTGGAAGGCGAAGAAGCCGGCGCTGCTCGCAACGGCTAGGAATGGAAAGATCTCGTGGGCCTTGTTCAAGAAGGCGTTTCTCGATCAATATCTGCCTCGAGCCATGAGCAAGAAGATGGAGGATGACTTCATCACACTGAAACAGGGGGATATGTCCGTGGAGGACTATGAATCTGAATTTGCTAAGTTGGCAAATTTTGCCGCTGCTTGGCTCCCCACGGAACAGACTCGCATAAATCGATTCGTGGAAGGTCTGAATTACGACATCCAGTTAAGTGTGCTGAATCGAGAATGCGAGTCCTATTCTCAAGCCTTTGAAGCGGCGCTTCAGGTGGAACAGTTCGAGCAGAGGAAAGCGTCCAACAAAGTGCCGAACAGTCGGAATCAGCCCGCCAAGAGAAATCATGACGGGGAGAAAAAGACCGATGGGGAACCACGAAATGAGACAACCTGTTCCTACTGCGGTCGACGAGGACATTCAAGTGAAGAATGTCGCTTTGCGAAAGGTTTGGTATGCAGTCACTGTGGAAAGCATGGACACACCAAGGAAGACTGTCGTGCCGCAAACCACGCTTGTTTTCGTTGTGGCCAACAGGGTCACGCCATCCGAAATTGCCCGAAGAGAAGTCGGAATAGAGATGACAATGAAGAGCGTGGGCAGCTGCCAGGCCCACCGCCGCTTCGAGACAATCTGCCGAACCAGCCGCAGCGGATTAATGGACGCGTCTTCAATCTCTCCACGTTGCTTGACCCAGAATGCAACAATAGTGGAGGTGCGTTTTGTTTCTTAAGTTTTGAGGACAAAACTTTTTCTTGGTGGGTTATTATGTAGTGCCCCGCTCCTTGCGGTCCACTATGTAATACCTACGGCTTGTTGACTCAGTCATGAACTGAGTATTTGGTGAAACCTTTGCCGGTATCGATTGATCACGGATGAAATGCAATGAACCTTTCCAATTGATGGATTGGCTTCTATTGAAATGAATCCAAGAGTTTTGCTGAATGTTTTCTCTTTGCTGCTTGGTTTTGATGAATGCGTTTTCGTGTTGGTTTTCGATGATTGGTTTTCATTGTTCGCTTTCATCGCATTTCGCATTCATTCCGAATCTTGAGAGAAAGAGACGAAGTATGCTAATCAACTGTTGGTGCCATTGTAGGCCGCGTGAATTGTTCGTGAACGGCGCGTGAAGTCCCTCCTTCTCTCTACTAAGATTCATCTCGGTGAGTTGCTTCAACCGAACAGACATTGATCTGTACGCCTAAGAAAATGATCTCTAGTCTACTCTGTTGCCTTGTCCCAATGATCAACGATACCACATCCACAAAAGATAAGAGAAGATAATTGAATTGAATCAAATGCAAGAATATGTGTTGCCACTCTATCTGCTCGATAAGAATGATCATCTGCTTGTCATCAGTATGCTTGAAATGTAGACATGTACAGACGAACTTGTACATGTTGAGATAAACCTGAAGGCACGAATCAAACGTGTCGTATACCTGTGCATAAGTCCAAGTGTGTCTCATCTGATAGAACGGCTAGAGCATGCATTTGGTCTCGGACAACTTGTATACAAGGAATTATTTGTCTCTCGGGTGGTATCTGGGGGCACCTGGAACCGCTCGGCCTAGGAGAGATTATGAGCACACTGGGTGCAAGGACCCATGTTAAAAGTGTAGCCGAATATCTGTGTCCTTAGCGACGAGCTGAACCAAAGAGTCACAGCGGCTAATCATGGGGAAAACCCATGGACCAACATGTAGAATAGTCCACCTGCATGACCCGAATGACAACTTCAATATCTGCAAGAATGAATCATGAATTTCTCATTATGCAAATTGTGCTAAGTGGTTTTGTGCAGGGATGACTGCCGGCGAGGGTAAGTTGCTATGATATATTCTATCTGTCATGTTCTTATGAATTGTTAAAAAGAACCTAGACAAGTAGAAAGATCACTAGTAAATGTTAGCTCAACATATTGATTTAGTGCAGAGATTTGCGAGTTCGGCCAAAAGCCGCTCGCCAGTACATGATGTGTACTGACCCACGTTGTGGGCAACCTTTTCAGAAAGCAAAAGGAGACAGGGGGATTTCAAGTGAGGCACCGAAGCTCGTCTAGCCCAGTAGAGCTCGTGGATTCGCCTCGAAGTTTACTTTCAGTCAATTGCAAGTTTCCAGTTTTCATTTCCTTTGAAGGTGTCTTTCAATTCCAGCTTGTAATAAAGGATATCATGTATGGGCATTGTGGCTAATTTCAAAAGAGTATTTCAAAGAGAATCTTGTAGCCAAATTATAAGGCAAATCTGAGTTGCAAAGCTTTGTACTTGTATTCCTTTCAAGCTATGAATAAAATGAGTATTTCCATTTCAAATCTCTGTGTCCAACATTTGGTTTTCTGCAATGGGTGCGTGCGTGTGTTATGCTTGACTAATGGGTGCGTGCGTGTGTTTTTGCTTGACTAGTTGTTTTTGTGCAGGTACATGGCCTTGTGCAAGCGCAACTTAGGCTTGCACGGCATCACGCCTTAGCGAGGACGATCGATCCCGCAGGGATCCAAGCAAGACGGACGACCCTAGCGGGATCGGGGCGTGACACCATATCCTCAAGATACCAGCAACGTATCCTATCAGGAAAAGAGCAAAGTACAACTCCGACAAGAAGCTCTAAACAATATAAACTGAAATGCATGAAAAAGAATCACAATATGAACTATGGTACAAGATAGGAATATGAAACGGTGGTACATGAATAACGATGAACTATAGTACCTGATCCAGAAATAATAAACTATACTATCTGTGTAACATGCATTTGAAACAACTATCAGAGTATGTGACCGGCTGGGTAAACAATGAACAGTGAACAGTGAATAATGAATAATGGTACGGCTTAGAGTCTCACGTGCACGATGTGAGACCTAAGCTATTAGTCAATGCCTAGGTAAGATAGGATTGGTCACATATCTGTAGTATTTTTCCACCCCAATGCACAAGTAAGAACAATGAACTATGAACAATGAACAATGAACGATGAACGATGAACGGTGAACAATGAACAATGAGCAATCGTGTGTACAACGTGTCAATATGAGAACATGAAGCAAGACAAAAAATACAGAGTAAAGAGATCGAGTCGGTGTACTTGCCTTGCTCTTCAAACCAATGAGTCTCAAATGTTCACCTAGAATTAAGGTACAAATGGGTTAGGAACTAAATAATGACATTAACTACTTTAACTTATCTACTGCTAATCATAAACTTAACTAATTTTCACCCTTAGAATAATACTAAATTAATTGCTAACTAGCTATTTCTAATACTAAATATAGGTAAAACTAACCAACAAATTTTTATAGAAAAATATAATATAGCTTAAATCAAAATAATTACTAGCAAAATCGTTCAAGTTTAGGAAATACTTTCTAGCTAAACTCTTTACAAAATTATTGTTAATACGATATTATCTAAATAGTGTTCTAATCAAA
The DNA here is from genome assembly GCA_029216955.1 of Iris pallida. NCBI lineage: Eukaryota > Viridiplantae > Streptophyta > Magnoliopsida > Asparagales > Iridaceae > Iris > Iris pallida. Next base: position 9,680 of record JANAVB010034362.1, on the reverse strand, counting down.
TAGTAATAGCAATATATAGATATGGTAAAACATTTACTAAATCATTTACTATAAAAAATATTTATACAATTTACTAATCATATCAATCTGAAATTATTCAATAAGATTTTATTACTATGGATGCAAATATAATAATAATGCTACTAAACACATTTATTTATACCAGCAAACTATACAATATTTTAGAAATTTGTTACTAAATAATAGAGATAACTGAATATTTCAGCCTAGAACACATCTCCATTTCCCTCGCCCAACTACCCAGGTCCGTTGCCCCCTGCCACCTGATCCTCACCTAAAATTTCATACATCTAACAACCATGCTTCTGCAACAAAAATCCAACTCAATGAAATCCCACAAAACCCAGCCCACAAGCCTTCTACCAAATACAAGTCACAGGACAACATTAAATCAAAAAGTTCGAAAAGAACACCCATATGAGAACTCAAGGTATAGCCAAGCTCTTACAGATATACACAGGTCAAATTTATAAGGGTTCAATCTACTGATAAATGAAAGTGAAAAGTTCAGTAAACTTTTGAATCCAACAGTCCAAATATACCTTCAAAATCAAACGTATGCCACAGGCACATAGAGTTGTTCCAAATAACCCCAAGCCTAGTTGTATTCTCATCAACAACCAAAACATTCCAGCAAGCTAACCCAAATAGTCAAGCTCAAAACTAGCAAAGTGTCACCATTAAATGGTAACCCAAAACTCTACTAATCTACATCCAACCCAGGTATGTTCTCTAGCTCATTGCAAAATTGCAACCGACTTATGATGCCAAACCCATATTCTTCATTCCACAACACAGCAGACTCCACTCCAAAACATACTTCAAATCTCAGGAAAACCCATACATACGACCCAGTAGAAGGAAGGTTCAACTAAGTTACAAAGAGAAATATACATAATATATTTTGAAATTGCAATAGTTTTAACTAAGGTTTCCTCTTGCTCGCGTCCGACACTCCAACACTAGACTCCATCCCGCGCTGGTAGAAGCAATACTTGACACGAACCACTCAGGACACGAATAATACAGAACACGAATTACCCGGACTCGCCGCATTCCAAACCTGACCAAAGTTCCATCAATTCAAGATACGAAATAACTAACAACAATCGAGAAGAGTAGTAATACATGTATGCAAGGGTCGCGTCCTGGAGTACAATCACAACCTCAGGGAGTCGAGTACAGCCCCTTCGTTTTCCCCCAATCGGTTCCGTCATCGCTTAGATCGGAACGCTGAGCTCCGATCAATCCAACCGATACTCAACAGAGAATGGTTACTACGAATTCACCACAAAGAGAAATCAACCGATGATCGATGAACGGATCGATCGATCATAAATTCAAGGACAACACAAAACATCGATCGAGACTTACCGGGTTGGATCGATCGCCAAAAGAAATGTCGCCGAAAAAGTCGCGTAGTCGAAGACCCGCTCGCCGCCTCGTCCGCGTAATCATCAGAGTGTCCGCACGCCGCCGAAGAACTTATCGTTACCGTCGTCGACGAACTTGCCTTGCCGTGGACGAAGACTCGCTGATGTCGATCGCCGCCGTCGAAAAAAGGATGAGCGCCGCCTGAGAACGTCGGCTAAACCCGAAATCCACCGCTCGGAGAGGAATAGCGCCGCTGCGTGGTGGAGGGCAGCCTGGTCGCTGTCAGCAGCACGCACCGCCGGAGAAGGGCCGTGCGCTTCCGGAGAAGGGAGGAGCCCCGCCGCCGTGTCGTCGCCAGACTCTTCAGAAGTTAGGGTTAGGGAATTTGGGGGTGAAGAGCTCCGTTCCCCCCTTCTCGATCAGGAGGGAAATAAGAAGACAGAGAGAGAAAAAGAATTGAGTGTGAAATAAGTGAAAACTGTCATTTTACAAAAAAGACCCTTAAAATTACTTTATTACAAATTTGCAAGAAAATCAGTTAGAAAAGTTAGTAGGATTGTAGGAAGTTTGTTAGAAACTTGGAGAGAGGGAAAAGAAATTGAGGGAGACATCAGATTTCGAATTATTTTTCCACATGGGTCGAGCCCATGTGCTGTGTAGAAAAATGACTGGTCTTGGGTTGGCTAAGTGTTCTGGCCAATTGTAACAAGATAGTAACAAATAGTAATTAAATCAAGAAAGCCAGTTACTAATCATAAATTTAATAATCTCTAATAACACATAAATCAGTAATAAATAACTTTAGCAAGCAAAGCAAACAATATTAGCAACCAAAAATAGATTTAGAAATTTTAACCAATAAACAGAATTTAAATAGCTAGTAATGATAAGGTTTTGCAATTAGTAATACCAGGGAAAATCAAATTGAATTATTCCAACAAGGGTTCTAGAAAATAATACCTTTCCAGAAAACAAAAATATAAAAAAAATTCAAGAAATCTAAAAAATGAATTTCGGGAGTTACAAATCTACCCCCCTTACAAAAATTGCGTCCTCGAAATTTCAAATAGCAGTAAGCATGATAAAAAAATACGAAAACTTGAAAATGATTGGTTAAACATAAGATCCGAATTAATATAACTAATAAAATCCCAATTTTTTCTAAAATGATCCTTTTTTTTAATATATATTCAAGTATGATAAATTCTAAATAGGAGAAAATCAAAATTTTACATAGTAGAAATGGCACCAAAAGACAGCCATAAAATTATAAAAAAATATTCTGGACGAAACCATCCAGAAATCAAAATCATATAGGTATGTTCGTTATCCTGATCATAATAAATTCAAGGAAAATCAATAGAATTTTGTATAGAAAACCTAGGGTAGCAAAATGATTTCTGAAAATTGGATCCACTACTACGACATTCAAATAAAACTAAGAATTAAAACAATTCAGGATAATTTCTAGTAAGGCCGTCAATGGTGATAAGAAATCAAGCATGGTATATAACATGGATGTAGTCTCAATAGTATCCAGAAATCATATATATCCGAAATTACATTGCCTAGAGTTTGTGCCCCGCCAGTGTAGTATACATCTGGCTGCAATGAACCTTTGGCTCAATGATTTAAAAAATATTAATTTACCGAATATTTCTATCAACTTTATCCATATTATTGAAATAACTCAAGAGATCAAGATTTATGATTTAGGACAGCTTCAATAATATTCGATGACCTATGAATATCTGAAATTATTTTGACTTAGAGTTCATGCCTCGGCAGTGCGCAGCTGGCTGCAATGAACCCGTGGTCTTCATAATTCAGATAAATGACTGCAGTGCGCATCTGCCACGTCATAGTAGATCATCGAATACTCTCTCAACTTTATCTATATCATTTCAAAGGGTTTTATGAAAGTTCAATGAGTTCTAGGTCCTGATCATGATGGAAAGTAAAATTATCTGTTCTTTAAAAAACGAGGAGTTTAGTAGGACAATGAGGCTACAATAACAGATCTTAAATAAGAAACAATGACTCGAATGGCAACAAGGAAGGTTTTAGAAATTCTAGATATTAAGAGAAATTCTAATGAAAGCTCAAATACTGTAAATCAAATATTTATATTAGTAAAATATATTAGATAGATAATCTCAGGGGAATCAATATCCTTGGCGTTGCGTGTCTGAACCACTCTGAAAAATAGAAAATCAGATTGATTAGGCCTAAACAATAAGATAACAACAGTCTTAGTAAAACTATAACCATTTCCCACGGATCCTATGCTGTGATGCGTTTTTCTTAGTCTAACAGGTTTCCCAATAGAACTTTATAGCCTAAGTGCCATTAGGACAGACCTGCATGGGCCACCACTAAAAACATGTCACGACCCGCTCCTGAATAATCGGATACGAGTCGGACACGCCCAGCCTTCGTCAATGGACACGACGAAGTAAGCTATACAATACTAAGGAAAAACTCCAAGATACAAGAATATAAAATATTACAGCTACTATACACGTTTCCAAAATCACCACAATCCACAAGTTACTTATACAATATCATCCGGAGACACATCCGATAACATGAATAAAATTATACAATCCTGAAATTCTCAATACAATACATGATAAACTCTAAACAAATCTAGGAAAAAGTCTAACTATAACTCTGTAATCTAAGTCCATCCTGAAATAGAACACCATCTCCGGGCTCTGACCGAAGGTGGTACCATATCCTCAAGATACCTGCAACGTATCCTGTCAGGAAAAGAGCAAAGTACAACCCCGACAAGAAGCTCTAAACAATGTAAACTGAAATGCATGAAAAAGAATCACAATATGAACTATGGTACAAGACAGGAATATGAAACGGTGGTACATAAATAACGATAAACTATAGTACCTTATCCAGAAATAATGAACTATACTATCTGTGTAACATATATTTGAAATAACTATCAGAGTATGTGACCGGCTGGGTAAACAATGAACAGCGAACAGTGAACAGTGAACAATGAATAATGGTACGGCTTAGAGTCCTACTTGCACGATGTGAGACCTAAGCTATTAGTCAATGCCTAGCTAAGATAGGATTGGTCACATATCTATAGCATTTCCCTACCCTAATGCACAAGTAAGAACAATAAACTATGAACTATGAACAATGAACGATGAACGATGAGCAGTGAACAATGAACAATCGTGTGTATAACGTGTCAATGTGAGAACATGAAGCAAGACAAAAAATACAGAGTAAAGAGATCGAGTCGATGTACTTGCCTTGCTCTTCAAACCAATGAGTCTCAAATGTTCCCCTAGAATTAAGGTACAAATGGGTTAGGAACTAAATAATGACATTAACTAATTTAACTTATCTACTGCTAATCATAAACTTAACTAATTTTTACCCTTAGAATAATACTAAATTAACTGCTAACTAGCTATTTCTAATACTAAATATAGGTAAAACTAAGCAACAAATTTTTATAGAAAAATATAATATAGCTTAAATCAAAATAATTACTAGCAAAATTGTTCAAGTTTAGGAAATACTTTCTAGCTAAACTCTTTACATAATTATTGTTAATACGATATTATCTAAATAGTGTTCTAATCAAATAGTACTAGCAATATATAGATATGGTAAAACATTTACAAAATCATTTGCTATAAAAAATATTTATACAATTTACTAATCATATCAATCTGAAATTATTCAATAAGATTTTATTACTATGGATGGAAAATATAATAATAATGCTACTAAACACATTTATTTATACCAGCAAACTATATAATATTTTAGAAATTTGTTACTAAATAAATAGAGATAACTAAATATTTCAGCCTAGAACACATCTCCATTTCCCTCGCCCAACTACCCAGGTCTAGGGGTGGCGATTTTGCCCTCATACCCTCTACCCTAGTCGGGTACCCTGTACCCTCAGGTGCCCACGGGTACCCTCTACCCTTCGAGGGCATGCCCTACCCTTACCCTCTTGGAATTAGGGTAGGGTAAGGGTTTTATTCTGTTACCCTAGTGCAATTACCCGGGTACCCGCCCTACCCTCTGCCCTGTAACCCTACCCTGAACCCTACCCTACCCTGAATCACTACCCTATCCACTACCCGTTAACCCTAACCCTTTAAAACCCTCGACCCTACCCTTCTCCCAATCCGCTTTGTAATTTTGTGTAGTCCCACTGCCATAGTATTACTACTACTTGTAGTTTTTTGTAATTAGTACTTAGGATTAGGAGAACTACATGGTGCTTGATCCTAAGGAGTCAGGTCTAGCCCCCTCCTTGGGTATGTAGGCAGCCCAGGTTCTACTATATAACTGGGTTCAGCACCTTTAGTTAAAAAAAATATTCTCCCTGTTATTTCTTGTTAAGTTGTTATAATTTTTGAATGCTGTCAAAATCTAAAAAAAATGAAATGGAAAGAAAAAATATTCCCCCCCTGTTTACTAGCAAAAAATTTGATTTTCAAAGTTAAAAAAATAAAATGGCAAGGGTAATACCCTTACCCTCCCTACCCTGACCCTCAGCTACCCTGTGAGGGTAAAGGGCAAGGACGGGTAATGGGTATTGGTTTTTTGGAAGAGGGCTACCCTACCCTACCCTCATGACTCCCCTAGGGTATCAAAAAAAGGTCAATACCCTACCCTATCCTGCCCTCTTCCTGTCCTTACCCTACCCTACCCTACCCATCGCCAGCCCTACCCAGGTCCGTTACCCCCTGCCACCTGATCCTCACCTAAAATTTCATACAGCTAACCACCATGCTTCTGCAACAAAAATCCAACTCAATGAAATCCCACAAAACCCAGCCCACAAGCCTTCTACCAAATACAAGTCATAGGACAACATTAAATCAAAAGTCCGAGAAGAACGCCCATCTGAGAACTCAAGGTGTAGCCAAGCTCTTACAAATATACATAGGTCAAATTTATAAGGGTTCAATCTACTGATAAATCAAAGTGAAAAGTTCAGTAAACTTTTGAATCCAACATTCCAAATATACCTTCAAAATCAAACATATGCCACAGGCACATAGAGTTGTTCCAAATAACCCCAAGCCTAGTTGTATTCTCATCAACAACCAAAACATTCCAGCAAGCTAACCCAAATACTCAATCTCAAAACTAGCAAAGTGTCACCATTAAATGGTAACCCAAAACTCTACTAATCTACATCCAACCCAGCTATGTTCTCTAGCTCACTACAAAATTACAATCGACTTATGATGCCAAACCCATATTCTTTATTCCACAACACAGCAGACTCCACACCAAAACACACTTCAAATCTCAGGAAAACCCATACATACGACCCAACAGAAGGAAGGTTCAACTAAGTTACAAAGAGAAATATACATAATATATTTTGAAATTGCAACAGTTTTAACTAAGGTTTCCTCTTGCTCGCGTCCGACACTCCAACACTAGACTCCATCCCGGGCTGGTAGAAGCAATACTTGACACGAACCACTCAGGACGCGAATAATACTGAACACGAATTACCCGGACTCCCCGCATTCCAAACCTGACCAAAGTTCCATCAATTCTAGATACGAAATAACTAACAACAATCGAAAAGAGTAGTAATACATGTATGCAAGGGTCGCGTTCTGGAGTAGAATCACAACCTCAGGGAGTCGAGTACAGCCCCTTCGTTTTCCCCTAATCGGTTCCGTCATCGCTTGGATCGGAACGGTGAGCTCCGATCAATCCAACCGATACTCAACAGAGAATGGTTACAACGAATTCACCACAAAGAGAAATCAACCGATGATCGATGAACGGATCGATCGATCATAAATTCATGGACAACATGAAACATCGATCGAGACTTACTGGATTGGATCGATCGCTAAAAGAAACGTCGCCGAAAAAGTGGCGTAGTCGAAGACCCGCTCGCCGCCTCGTCCGTGTAATCATCAGAGTGCCCGTACGCCGCCGAAGAACTGATCGTTGCCGTCGTCGACGAACTTGCCTCGCCGTGGACGAAGACTCGCTGATGCCGATCGCCGCCGTCGAACAAAGGATGAGCGCCGCCTGAGAACACCGGCGAAAACCCGAGATCCACCGCTCGGAGAGGAATAGCGCCGCTGCATGGTGGAGGGTAGCCTGGTCGCTGTCAGCGACGCGCACCGCCGGAGAAGGGCCGTGCGCTTCCGGAGAAGGGAGGAGCCCCATCGCCGCGCCGTCGCCGGGCTCTTCAGAAGTTAGGGTTAGAGAATTTAGGGGTGAAGAGCTCTGTTCCCCCCCTTCTCGATCAGGAGGGAAATAAGAAGACATAAAGAGAAAAAGAATTGAGTATTAAATAAGTGAAAGGGTCCGACTATTGGCACCCCACCCATTTCTAAGGACACCCCAAAAAAATTAAAAAACATGTTAAAAGACCAATATACCCCCAAACGTTTTCTTAGTACACCCCAAAAAAAAAATCGCGATGCGCTCGACAAATACTGGTCGAACAGACAAGGTCTGTTCGACAAGTATTGGTCGAACATGTCTTGACATGTTCGACCAATACAGGTCGAACAGACCTTGTCCGTTCGACTAGTACAGGTCGAACCTACTGCGCCCAAATTTTTTTTCACTTTTTTGTTTCGGTCGCGGTCGTCGGGAATCGGAGAGGGGGAGGAGGAGGAGGAGGCGGGTCGGGATGAGGGGGGGTCGGAGGAGGAGGAGGTGGGTCCGGGGGAGGGGGGGGGTCGGAGGAGGAGTCGGGGAGGAGGAGGAGGAGGAGGAGGAGGGGGGTTCGGAGGAGGAGTCGGGGAGGAGGAGGAGGAGGATGGGGGGGTTCGGAGGAGGAGTCAGGGAGGAGGAGGAGGAGGGGGGGTCGGAGGAGCCAGGGGGGAGGAGGAGGAGGAGGAGGAGGAGGAGGAAGAGGGAGGGATGGGGTGTGCTTAGTAGGGGAGGGTAGAATAGGAATAAGGAATTTTTTTTTTTTTTTTTTTTTAATGGGGTGTCCTTAGAAATGGGTGGGGTGTCAATAGTCGGACCCTAAGTGAAAACTATCATTTTACAAAAAAGACCCTTAAAATTACTTTATTACAAATTTGCAAGAAAATCAGTTAGAAAAGTTAGTGGGATTGTTGGAAGTTTGTTAGAAACTTGGAGAGAGGGAAAAGAAATGGAGGGAGACATCAGATTTCGAATTATTTTTCCACATGGGTCGAGCCCATGTGCTATATAGGAAAATGACTGGTCTTGGGTTGGCTAAGTGTTCTGGCCAATTGTAACAAGATAGTAACAAATAGTAATTAAATCAAGAATGCCAGTTACTAATCACAAATTTAATAATCTCTAATAACACATAAATCAGTAATAAATAACTTTGGCAAGCAAAGCAAACAATATTAGCAACCAAAAATAGATTTAGAAATTTTAACCAATAAACAGAATTTAAATAGCTAGTAATGATAAGGTTTTGCAATTAGTAGTACCAAGGAAAATCAAATTGAACTATTCCAATAAGGGTTCTAGAAAATGATACCTTTCCAGAAAAGAAAAATATAGAAAAATTCAGGAAAGCTAAAAAAATAAATTTCGGGAGTTACAACTACAGAAGAATTCCAATACGACTAGTCGTACCATTCTATCATAGGTATATTATCAACATATTCAATGATATCCGTCAGTTCACTCCTAGCAATTTCTCTTAATAGGCTCTACGCATCCGATATCCGGGCACTTATACTCGACTCTAATATCACTAGGATCCATCTCTAGGAAACTTATCTGTTTCTAGCTACCACCATCACAATCACGCCAAAAATCTAGCTTACTTATGTTCTATAATATAACTATAAGGTTTGCCTATTTTAGTCATTTAATAAGTAGAAGGTAACGGGAACCTAAGACCGGGTCAAACAAACCTATATACCAATTTCAAACAACGGTAGGATCAAGCCAAGCAATAATGTTTGTCGAATTATTTACAAAAATTGTATGAGGCCAAACACGATGCATAGGACGTAGTCTAGGTAAGACTCGAGAACCATATATTTTTGTGATTATGTCACATGAAGTTACTGCCACGCTAGTATGCATCTGGCTGCAAATAACTTTCTTGTTCCATAATACGATGGACGGCTGCAGTGCACATCTGCCATGACAAATAATACAGGTTCTTAAGCTTATCTTGTCCAAATCCATAAAATATTTCCAATTTAACTTTTTTCGAAAGTACAGGAGAAGAGGTTAACATGCATAAGATATGGTTCAAGTAGAATTCAAGAAACATATGTAGCCATGATGCAATTATCTAA
>JANAVB010034361.1:0-28646 GCA_029216955.1 Iris pallida | reverse complement strand
ATACAGCTATCCACATAACCCATATGGTCAAACCTAAATCAACTAGTTAGGATTTAGTCAAACTTAAGTCATCAAGTCATCTAAAATCCATCTAAGTCAATTCTAGGTCAAGGTTGACCTATAGTTGACTCTGGTTAACAATGGTCAACAAGGGTCAACTTGCTAGTCAACCTAGGTCTACTAAGCCTATTGGTCAATTCCAAACTCACAACCATAGGCTATAGGCTAGTGTAACTAGATACCATGTATAGGTATCTCATATAGGGTCTATAGCCATACATCTATACAATATATATCTAATACCATATATTCTCACCTATATATAACCTACATATATATCCAACTATATATAATACCCACATATATATAATATATATATCCCATTATATATAACATATATATATATACTCTCATATATATACCAACTATATATAGATAACCAAAATATATAATACATATAATATATATATATACATATATAGATAGCTAACATATATACAAATATATACATTTTCATATAATATATAAACCCATATATACACTCAACTATGGATACCCATATATAATTATATAATAAACATATATATACATGACATATATATATAGAGAGAGAGTGGAATGAGAGGGTGAGAGTGTGTGTGTGAAAAGTGTGCGTGTGTACACAGCAGGGGGGGTTAAACCTCAGGAAAACTGAGAAGGGGGGACCCATAACTCACACATACATATATGCATATACACATAACATTCTATATATACAAGTATATATACACTCACATACTTACATATACACACATATACTTATATACATATATATAGAGTATATAAATACACAAATATACGTATAATACACATAAAAATCAATTTGAAATTCATTTTAAATACTGAAAAAACACAGTAATTACTGTTCATTCCTGAACATTGGGGGAAAACCAAATTTAACACACAAAACCTAACTAATATCCAAACCTAAAGGTTGGTAATTGTGCCCCTAGGTGTACTCGTGTCCCTCGTGTCCTTAAGTGTCCATCACGATGCGACACGACGTGTCAAACACTAAATATCCCAAATCGGGTAAGTTCAGACACTGTGCAGTGACACAGCGTCGTGCAGAGATGCACAGCGTGTAGGACACGACACAAGTGTCCATAGGTCTCGTGCACACGTGTGTAGGTCCGCCTAGGGTCAGGCTAGGTGTCTAGGTTCCTGCACCATGTCCACGTGTCCTCAGGACACGGCACGAACACCGTATCAGTCGAGTTTTCTCGACTGATACACGCGGTTTAGCACTGCGTCGTGCAGTGAGTCGAGTGGCTGTGGACACGACACGAGCCACGTGGGGCCTCGTGGTTATGTCCACGTGTAGCCCACGTGTTGGGCTACACACTCGTGTCAACACGAGGTGTCCAAGTGGTGTCTAGACACGACACGAAGGCCGTGTTAGTGCGTGTTTAATACTGTGTGCAGTGTAGTGTGGTCCGTGCGAGTGCGATTTCTCACTCGACACGCACACGACTTGACACGAAACTTTGGAAATGTCTTATCAGACATTGCCCCTAGGTTTGTGTCAAGTTTCACGTGTCCACGTGTCCAGGTGAGGGAGAAAAGGGGGTCGGGTAGCAGGGGACAGTGCACTGTGTGTGCACAGCGTGTTCGTGTCCATTTTGGACATGGACATGACACGATAACGTGCTCAGTCCTAGGGTTTCGTGTCTAGCATGCTAAGGGCTACCCAAATGTGTAATTTATTTTGGAAAATAACTACATTTATTTCTAAGTGACATTTCACCAAACATTTAATTAAACACAGATACGTGTCCGATACGACACCAAACCAAATCTATTTCCTACCAAACTTGGCCTACAGGTCCATGGTACCTAGATGCATGTAACCATGAATAGAAAACACAATCTTAATAGTTTTTGAGGGTATTTACCTATGAGTGCAAAATCCTCAATAATAGGCCTTTTTGAATGAAAACCTCCTTCAACTCCCAATGTCCAAAGCTTCACAATTTCTTGCTAGCAATCCACAATTGGTATCCTCTAGTGTAGGGGGTCCAATGCAAGAAACTAGGCTCAATTTGGAGCTAAATTGCTTAAGTGGTGAGATTTTGAAGTTGTAGGGAAACTAGGTTTTTTTGTGTAAATGATATGAGGTGTGTTGTGATGAGGGGGTGGTCATATAGGATGGGGGTAGGGTTTGGCTGCCATGGGAATGGTAGGGGTAGATATTAGGGTTCCTTTCCACCTAGCAAACTTAGCCCTTAAGGTTTACTAAGGGGATAGATATTTCTAGGTTTTCTAAATATCTAAGAAAGTAATATCTTAGATATTTCCAACCTAAGATATTTACATAAGCTAACATCTAACATTAGTCTTCTAGGTTAGTTGCTAACCTCTAGATTAGTGCTAAACTAGGTTAGGAGCTAACATGACACTAATCAACTAATTAAATATAATAAATTACATAAATCCAAATAAATTCTAATAAATTACCAAAATACCCTTTTGACTAAAAAGTGGTAATTTGATATCCTAATCACATGGTTAGGCTTACATGGTCATGGTTAGTCTAGGTATGAAATCTCTAGGGTTTACACTAGGGTTATACTAGTAAAATCACAAAGTCATAAGTCGTGACTTAGAAAATAGTTTTAAACTATCTAAAAATCACCAAAATTCATAACATGACTAAATCACCATTATTTAATAATAAAAATAACAAATTTTCAAAATATTCCAGTTTCAAAAAACTGGGTGTTACAATGCAACACGGAACTCTCTCTGAGAGAATTGACTGATTGACTGTTGGGTACTGGAGGAGTAGTGTAATGAGTATGACCACATCCAAAGTAGCATAATAACTGTATTAGCTTACCCCTCATACACACGGGGATAAGCCATATCATTCACTATACAACCTAATTCGGTCATATTTATTGCCTATTCACATCACAATATTTTAACTGCTGGAGAACTATTTATTTCAAATTGTTTAAAAGTGCATAACTCTATTAATTCAATTGTTAGATTATCATGAATTTTACTTTTCTCCCTCCTGACTGGAGACCAAATATTTTAGGTGTCACTGATGATTGCTGAGCTATAGCACAATAGCTACTATGACCCAGTACCATATTCTGCTGAGTTACCGGAGACCCTTGGAGGACGCAGATCCTGAGGCTGACGAGACAGCCATTCTAGCTAGTTGTCGTTTTAATTCAAGTTTCTTTTATTGGAATTTTTGTAGACTTGAATTCAGTATTTCCTTTTAGCACTTTCAATTTCAGATGTATTCCATTTTGTTGATTAATAAAACTTTTAAAGTTTCCGTATATAAATGTTTTGACAAATGTATAGATGTGTTGTGAATTCCTGCTAATCGAACAGCTTACTGCCGCCGTCTCACAACGGTACAGGCTGGACATGATCCGGTTCGACCCAATTATTTGGGATCGGGTCGTGACACCGGCTGGCCTCTGACGCTCTACCTTGACCTGCTGGCAAACTAGGCATCGAAATGAAACATGATACATCTCTCTTTATTCCGTGCTACCAAAGATGTTCCCACAAATCATGGTACATCTTGTTGGCACCAGGGTGAATAGAATATCGCGATCGATGCATCTCCTGCAAGACTGCCTCTATCAGCTCTCCCTTCGGCACGCATAACTGGCTGCCACGCCTCAAGGATCCATCCTCTGCTACGGTGAAGTCATCTAGCAATCCAGCTAAAGCATGGGCCCTGAGTCTGCGGAGGCTCTCATCTGTAGACTGTGCCTCCTTGATCTGCCCTATCAAACCTGACAGAAAGTCTAGCGCCATTATCTGTATCAATGATCCTGGCCGAACTATCTCGATACCGAGCTTCTCCAGATCTTTCCGCAAATGCTGATCTATCATCAGATACCATGCCATCGGATGCCTGCTCAGCGCATCCGCCACCATTTGCCTTCCCCGGGTGATACAGTAAATCGATGTCGAAGTCCTTCATCAACTCCAACCATCGTCTTTGTCTCATGTTCAGCTCCTTCTGCGTGAACACATACTTCAAGCTCTTGTGGTCAGTAAAGATTTCCACTCGCTGTCCGTATAAGTAGCATTTCCACAACTTGAGTGCAAAGATCATCGCAGCTAACTCTAGGTCGTGGGTAGGATAGTTCCATTCATGAGTCCGTAATTACCTAGATACATAAGCAATCACTTTCCTATGCTGCTGTAGGACACATCCTAGCCCCTTTTCCGAAGCATCGCTGTAAATGGTGAAACCTCCAGACCCTGAAGGTAATGTCAGAACTAGAGCGGTCGTCAGCCTCCTCTTTATCTCCTCAAATACTGCCTGGCAGTCCTCTGACCAGATGTACTCTGCGTCCTTCCGTGTCAATTTTGTCATGGGTTCAGCTATCTTAGCAAAGTCCTGGACGAACTTCCTATAATAGTCGGCTAAACGCAGAGAAAACTCCTGATCTCTGAAACCGACGTCGGAGCCTTCCATGTCTAAACGGCAACAATCTTCCTGGGATCTACTGAGATCCCCTCTCCAGTGACTACATGATCGAGAAACTCCACTCGGTCCAAAAAGAACTTGTACTTCGACAATTTGGCATACAACCTCTTCTGCCTCAGAATCCCCAAAACTGTCGGCAAGTGCTCTGCGTGCTCCTCCGGCGTCTTCGAGTATATCAGGATGTCGTCGATAAATACTACGACGAACTTGTCCAGATACTGGTGAAATTTCTTATTCCTTAAGTTCATAAAGACAGCTAGCGCATTTGTGAGACCAAATGGCATCACCAAAAACTCGTACTGCCCGTACTTCGTGTTGAACGCCGTCTTCTGGATGTTTGCAGTCCTGAATTTCACCTGGTGGTAACCGGATCTCAAATCTATCCTGAAAAACACCTTCGTCCAACTCAACTGGTCGAACAAATCATCTATCCTGGGCAGAGGATATTTTTTCTTAATGGTGATGGTATTCAATGCCCGGTAGTCAATGCACAACCGGGCTGTACCTCCTTCTTAGGCACAAAGAGTACTGGCGCTCCCCATGGAGAAGCATTAGATTGAATGAACCCTTTTTCAACAGGTCATCAATCTGCTCCTTCATTTCTACGGCCTCCTTGGGGTTCACTCTATAGCAAGCCTGGGATACTGGTGACGTACCCGGTACTAAATCTATAGTGAACTCCACATCTCTGTCAGGCGGAAGTCCTGGAAGATCCTCTGGGAATACATCCATAAACTCCCTAATGATAGGGTGTGGCGGTGCTAACTTCCCAACTGTCGCACAACAGTTCGGCTCTAGGCTGATCTCCGGCCATGTCCTCCTGACACTGAATGGTGTCGTACCTGGAGGACTGAACAAAATACTACCCTCATGACAGTCTATAGCTGCGTGTGCATAGCTAAGCCAGTCCATCCCTAATATGATATCATATCCGGGGAGTGGCATCACAAAGAATCGTCCCCTAAACTCTCTTCCAGCCATAGTAATAGAGCATCTATAGATAGCTCTAATGAGTACTGGTCCGCCTCCCATCATCACTCTACTCATCTCCTCGGTAGGTGTAGCTACTAAGTGGTATTTATGTAAAAACTCTAATGACAGGAAGCTATGCGATGCACCAGAATTAAACAAGCATAGAGCTAGAATTGTCACGCCCCGAGTCAGCAACGTTCGTCTCCGATGTAAATTTTACCGATTCGATCATCCTCGCTAAGGCGTGATGTCGTACGAGTCTGGAATTGCACTCGTACAATGCAGAACGTTGCGTTGGTTTTGATATTAATACGCCAAGTTAAAACTTCACAAATCACATCAGAATTTCAGACGCAATATAGGAAGATAGAAATGCTTTTCATTTATAGCTTGCAACGAAGTGCAAGTCGTAATTACATTGGATGTCGTTGCGGCTACATTGATTAAAAATAGAAAGAAAATACATTCGACAAGTTGCCTGAACTACGCTTGCCGTCCCATACATTCGTCCCTTTATACATAAGCCGTCGACTTGAATTGGCTTCAAAATACTTCAGTATAGGAAGAGCTTCAAAACGCCTCTCCGCACTTCAACTTCGTTTTAGGTTGGAGCGCCCGCCGCACCTGGGAAAATTAGGGGAGGGGATTAGCACACTTGCGAAGTGGACGAGACGAACCAACTCGTCTAAACCGACTTTGATTGTTAGGGTACGCATGCTTTAGAGTTATCTTTCTATTAGAACTAAATGAATTCAGTTCATATTCGATAGCCGTCTTTTGAGTAATAAAGCATACAGTATAACATTGCAGTTTATCATATTTCTTACCACGGCCATGCTCGTTCCTGCATGAAAACAGAGATAATATTTACACCTGCATAAGACAATAGGTGAGCATGCAACTATCTTATATACGGTCATTGGTGCTACGCACCACTAGGGACTTAATCGAAGTTGGTATACTACGCTACCCTTTCAGCCTAGGTTACAAGCCTTACTGAAGGTCCCACATGCCTCGCGCCGAAGCACGATAAATTATTCCCCCTAGGACGAATCGGTTCCGATGCCCCGGATACCGTTTCGAGGAAAACGAACTTGTGCACAAGCTGTCCACGACTATGCCTATGTGCGAACAGTTTTATATATGCAACAGTTTTGTATAGCGCGGATAGTATCGAGCGACATTATCATTTCTCGCAACTCATGCAACGATTCATTTTCCCCAAAGCCGTACACCGATTTAGCGTCCCGTGGGCACCAAATTGTCCGAGGCATCATAACCCATGATCGACGTTTCACATTATTTTGCAGTACGTGAAATAGTCTATCTTTTTACTAGAACCTTAAACTTTTCTATTTATGTGAGAAACTTGTATTTTTCAGAGTAGATTACTCAAAATCAGTACATTTTTCCCGAGTTCTTGACCTTAGTGGATTGGCATACAACTAACTTGGCATCGTTCGATTTGAATGAATTCGAAGCAAGGAATAAGTTTGCGGGACAGAGTAGAAAAGAAGGGTCGAATCACCCACCGATTACTTTGCTTCATGCCTGTCGTCCAAGCGCTACGCAACGTCAATCCTTAGTTATGCGAGCTCCTACAATGGCACCGATGCTTTGTTAGAATTCCTTCTTTTCCCCTTGCATCGAAATTGTAATTGCATCCATAAAAACGACGCGAAAGTACTTCATCAAGCCCAGTGGCAAAGCTCCAAGAAAACCATACAGCGGTCTGGTCCCGTCGAAGGGACTCTTATAGAGAGCTCACTCGCCGAGACGCAGCCCGCTACATCTAGGACTTATTCCAACAGAAGTCGTTCTATTAGTTGGATCGATTCTCGTAACTTTTGTCCAAATCAATTTGAATCGATGCCGCAAGGCGTTATTCGTTTACCAAGCTTAGCGATCGAGTCAGATGGCCATCTAAGTTCTCGGCTGATCTGACTCGGCACAAGCATATTATGAAGTTCCGTCGCCTATCGAAAGCGGGGCGCTACATAATATACCACTAAGAAAAAGTTTCATCCCAAAACTTAAGAACAAGGGTCTGACCTTAATTTAGACGATCAACGCAGGGTACTTCTCTTTCATCTCTGCCTCTATCTCCCACGTCGACTCCTCGACTGAATGGTTCCGCCAAATCACGCGGACCAAGGACATCGACCGATTTTGTAGCACCTTCTCCTTGCGGTCCAAAATTTGAATAGGCTCCTCCGAGTAAGACAAGTCAGTACGTAGCTCCAACTGATCGAAGCTAACCACATGACTTGGATCGTGTACGTATTTTTGAAGTTGTGAAATGTGGAAAACATCGTACACATCAGCTAAGGCAGGAGGTAGTGCGATCCGATAAGCAACCATCGTAACTCGCTCAATGATCTCGAAGGGGCCTACAAATCTCGGGCTCAACTTGCCTTTAACGCCGAACCGCATCACACCGCGCATGGGCGTTACTTTCAGAAATACGTGGTCTCCGACCAAGAACTCTAGCGGTCATCGACGAAGATCTGCGTACCTCTTTTGTCGACTTTGTGCGATGCGGATTCTATCTCGAATCAAGCGAACTTTTTTGACGGCCTGCCCCACCAGTTCCGGTCCAAGTACTTGTCGCTCTCTGACTTCATCCCAGCATATCGGCGAACGACACTTCCTTCCGTAGAGCGCTTCATATGGAGCCATCTGAATGCTCGACTGATAACTATTGTTATACGCAAACTTCGCAAGCGGCAAATGCGTATCCCAACTAGTCTTTAGGTCGATCGCACACAGACGCAACATATCTTCTAAGATTTGATTAACCCTCTCCGTCTGACCGTCTGTTTGGAGATGGTACACCGAACTAAAGTTCAGTTTGGTCCCCATCGCCACTTGGAGGATCGTCCAAAAACGTGATAGGAATCGCCCGTCTCTGTCCGAAATTATTGATGCTGGTATCCCACACAGTCGAACAATCTCATCGACGTAGATTTGCGCTAACCGATCGACGCTCCATCCTACTTTAATTGCGATGAAGTGAGCCGACTTGGTCAATCTATCAACAATGACCCAAATTACGTTATTCCCTTGCGGCATCTTCGAAAATCCCACAATAAAATCCATCGAGATATTGTCCCACTTCTACTCGGGAATGGCGATGTTCTGCAGCTCGTCGCCGGGCCTTTGGTGTTCCGCCTTCACCTGCTGACACGCCATGCATTACGATACGAACGTAGCCACGTCTTTCTTCATACCCTGCCATCAAAAGTTTGTGCGCAAGTCCTTGTACATCTTGGTGCTTCCAGGATGTAACGAGTACTTCGCATAATGCGCCTCCGTCAGAATTTCTTTTCTGAGTTCGGCAGTTTCAGGAACGCAAAGCCTTTCCTTCAGTCGCATCGTCCCGTCTCTGTCTTCCGCAAAGTCAGTCGTCCTTTCCGTTGAAATTAGCTCGCACATTTTCTTCAGGAATGAGTCGTCCTCCTGTGCGGTCTTTATCTTGCTAAGCAGGCTCGTCCTAACTTCAGCTGAGCTAGGTGCAGGTGTCGATACTCAATTTCGAGTTCGATACCCATCGCTTCAAGGTCTCGCTGTATCTCCTTGTTTCTGGCCAGTGTTTCGATAAACATTCTACTGAGTGCGTCGGCCACCACGTTTCCCTTGCCCGACGTATACTCGATCGTTAGCTCGTAATCTTTTATGAGTTCGAGCCATCGTCGCTGTCGTAGGTTGAGTTTCCGTTGCGTAAATAAGTATTTCAGGCTTTTGTGGTCTGTGTAGATTCTGCATGCCACACCATAGAGGTAGTGCCGCCATAACTTCAACGCAAAGACGATCGCCGCCAATTCTAGGTCATGCGTCGGGTAGTTTTTCTTGTGTTGCTTTAACTGCCGTAAAGCGTAGGAGATGACTTTGTCTCTCTGCATGAGTACGCACCCGAGGCCAGTTCCCGACGCGTCGCTGAATATCTGAAAGCCTTCTGGACCGCCTGGAAGTGCAAGGATTAGAGCTGAGACGAGCCGTTGCTTCAACTCTTGAAAGCTGGATTCACAGTCGTCGCTCCATTCAAATACTACTCCCTTTTGGGTGAGGCGAGTCAGAGGCGACGCTAGTTTTGAGAAACTTCGCACGAATCTACGATAGTAGTCCGCTAAGCCCAGGAAACTCCGAATGTCGCTAGCCGAGGCAGGTCGTTTCCAATCCACCACCGCATCAATCTTCTTTGGGTCCACCGTGACACCTTCGGCAGAGATTACGTACCCGAGGAATGTCACGCTACTCATCCAGAACTCGCACTTACTCTGCTTGGCTTATAATTTGTTCACACAGAATCTGTCGTACCGTCTTCAAATGTTCCGTATGCTCTTCCAGATTCTTTGAGTAGATGAGGATATCGTCGATGAATACGACTACAAATTTATCTATTTGAGGTCGGAAGACTCGGTTCATCAGATCCATGACCGCGGCTGGGGCATTCGTCAAACCGAACGGCATGACGAGGAATTTGTAATGACCATATCGAGTGCGGAAGGCAGACTTCGATACGTCGTCGGACTTGATCTTTAATTGATGATAGCCTGAACGAAGATCGATTTTTGAAAATATTGTCGCGCCTTGCAGTTGGTCAAACAAGTCGTCGATTTACGGTAAAGGATACTTGTTTCGTACGGTCACTTTGTTGAGTTCCCGATAGTCGATGCATAGCTGCAACGACCCATCCTTCTTCTTCATGAATAGTATGAGAGCTCCCCACGGAGAGACGCTAGGGCGAATAAATCTGCGGTCTAGCAACTCTTGTAATTGCACCTTCAGCTCCTTCAGTTCTGCTGGAGCCATTCGGTAGAGCGCCTTTGATATCGGTCGTGTATCCGAAAAGTTGTCGATGCTGAATTCAATTTCTCGATCCGGCGACATCCGGGCATCTCGTCAGGAAAAATATTGGGAAAACCTGCCACAACATCAGTCTGTATTGTGTTTGTATTATCCGTCCGCGTGTCTCGAACTGATGCCAAGTATCCCGCGCAGTCGGAACGCAGCATACGCCTTGCCAAGACCATCATCGCTGTCTTCGAGGCCGTACCGCACGAATATGAGAACTCTGTCTCGCCAGAAAGACGAAACACCACTCTCTTCTTCGCGCACTCGATCGTTGCACGACAAGCGCCCAACCAATCCATGCCCAGGATTATGTCGTAATCTTTGATATCTAGCACGACGGCATCCAAGGATAGATATCTTCCCCCGACGCAAATATGGCCATCCCTACAAATAAAGTTTGCAGGCATATCGACTCCTGACGGAGTGCTAACACTAATATTTATATCTAGTGATTGCATAGTTATTTTATTTTCTTTCGCATAATCAGCAGATATAAAGCTATGCATCGCATCCGAATCGAATAGGACTCGAGCAGGTATATTTTTGTAGAGTAATATACATGTTACAACAGTATCGGACGCAAATGCCTCATTAAGGTATAAACTCGGCCTTGAGCTCCGTGGCGTTGATTCTACGGGTTCACAGGCACCGCATTTGCGCCTTGTGGTGTAGGCGCTTTATATGGATTCAGAGTGTTCCTTGGTGGGTTGTGTTGATTTGGCTTCCCCGCCTGACAATATTGACTAAAGTGGCCTAGCTCGCCACACCTGAAGCATGTTCTCAATCTACAATCGGGTGCTCGGTGCCCACGCTTGCCGTATCTATTACAATTTATTACGGTAAAGTGACCACGATTCTCAGACGTGTTTGGGCACTTTTGTACTTCCGATCCTCCAGCTTCATTAGAACGCTTGTTGAAGTTGTTGCGAACGACAGGCACGGTCCTTTGTGACATACGGCTAAAGATCCGCTCACTATCAAGTGCGGCTTCATAGGATTCATGATAAGTTTGGCATCGTTGGTTCATGACGTCCCTACGCAGTTCGTCGTTGAGGCCTTGCTGAAAACGCTCGCACCATTCTTCTTTGTTGGACAGAAAGGTGCCGGCAAATTTTGCAAGTTTTGAGAAGCTTGCATCATAATCTTCAACACTCACATTCTTCTGCCTCAACATCATGAACTCATCCCCCTTTTGTCGACAGATGGCACGAGGAACGTAATGCTCAAGGAAGGCTATCTTGAACATTTTCCAAGAAATCTTTTTGTTGGCATCGGTTTCACAGATCTCTTGTTTCTTCGCCGCCCACCAGTCATGTGCTCTTAATTGTAACTGCAGCACCGCACAGGCCACCCTCTGGGACCCTTCGATGCAGAGGATATCGAACAAGTCCTCCATCTCTGCGAGCCATCCTACTATCACGTCGGGCTCTGCTCGGCCGTTGAACTTCGGCGGGTTCATTTTGCAAAACTCCTTCACTTTGAGCATAGAAGGAGAGTTTATCATTTGCGGGAGGACTTCTTCCTCCTCGTCTTCTTGTGGATCACCGTTCTTTTTCTCGAGTACCGCGTCCGTCGCCTTGGTATCGCCCGCCATTATGCTCACTATCTGAGTCAGGGCGGTCATCTGCTTCTGCTGCACATCAAATTGGACTTTGAATTGCATCAGAAGCTGTTGTTGCTGCAGTTCCATCAACTGTAGCATCTTCTCCATAGTCGTCTCGCTAGGGCCAGTGCTCTTTGTGCTCGACGTACTATCCACGGTTTGGGTTGTTGGGCCGGCGATTTTCTTATCTCGCTTAGTCATTCCTACAAACAGTGTAAACCCGTTAGTATTTTTCAAAAATATCTACGGGCTTACCTGTATGGAACTTGTATTTCACGCAGTATGCCGACAAGCCTTCAATCGAGCCATCGCAACGGACATTCCAACAATGAAACATCTTTCGAAAATTCGAGGAAACATAACTGTGCTCTGATACCAATTTGTCACGCCCCGAGTCGGCAACGTTCGTCCCCAATGTAAATTTTCCCGATTCGATCGTCCTCGCTAAGGCGTGATGCCGTACGAGTCTGGAATTGCACTCGTACAAGGCAGAACGTTGCGTTGGTTTTGATATTAATACGCCAAGTTGAAACTTCACAAATCACATCAGAATTTAAGACGCAGTATAGGAAGATAGAAATGCTTTTCATTTATAGCTTACAACGAAGTGCAAGTCATAATTACATTGGATGCCGTTACGGCTACATTGATTGAAAACAGAAAGAAAATACATTCGACAAGTTGCCTGAACTACGCTTGCCGTCCCATACATTCGCCCCTTTATACATAAGCCGTCGACTTGAATTGGCTTCAAAATACTTCAGCATAGAAAGAGCTTCAAAACGCCTCTCCGCACTTCAGCTTCATTTTAGGTTGGAGTGCCCGCCGCACCTGGGGAAATTGGGGAAGGGGATTAGCACACTTGCTAAGTGGACGAGACGAACCAACTCGTCTAAACCGACTCTGATTGTCAGGGTAGGCATGCTTTAGAGTTGTCTTTCTATTAGAACTAAATGAATTCAGTTCATATTCGATATCCGACTTTTGAGTAATAAAGCATACAGTATAACATTACAGTTTATCATATTTCTTACCACGGCCGTGCTCGTCCCTGCATGAAAACATAGATAATATTTACACCTGCATAAGACAATAGGTGAGCATGCAACTATCTTATATGCGGTCATTGGTACTACGCACTACTAGGGACTTAATCGAAGTTGGCATGCGACGCTACCCTTTCAGCCTAGGTTGCAAGCCTTACTGAAGGTCCCGCATGTCTCGCGCCGAAGCACGATAAATTATTCCCCCTAGGACGAATCGGTTCCGATGCCCCGGATACCGTTTCGAGAAAAACGAACTTGTGCACAAGCTGTCCATGACCATGCCTATGTGCGAACAGTTTTATATATACAACAGTTTTGTATAGCACGGATAGTATCGAGCGGCATTATCATTTCTCGCAACTCATGCAACGATTCATTTTTCCCAAAGCCGTACACCGATTTAGCGTCCCGTGGGCACCAAATTGTCCGAGGCATCATAACCCATGATCGACGTTTCATATTATTTTGCAGCACGTGAAATAGTCTATCTTTTTACTAGAACCTTAAACTTTTCTGTTTATGTGAGAAACTTGTACTTTTTTGAGTAGATTACTCAAAATCATTACATTTTTCCCGAGTTCTTGACCTTAGTGGATTGGCATGCAATTAACTTGGCATCGTTCGATTTGAATGAATTTGAAGCAAGGAATAAGTTTGCGGGACAGAGTAGAAAAGAAGGGTCGAATCACCCACCGATTACTTTGCTTCGTGCCGGTCGTCCAAGCGCTACGCAACGTCAATCCTTAGTTACGCGAGCTCCTGCAATGGCACCAACGCTTTGTTAGAATTCCTTCTTTTTCCCTTGTATCGAAATTGTAATTGCATCCATGAAAACGATACGAAAGCACTTCATCAAGCCCAGCGACAAAGCTCCAAGAAAACCATACAGCGGTCCGGTCCCGTCGAAGGGACTCTTATAGAGAGCTCACTCGCCGAGACGCAGTCCACTGTATCTAGGACTTATTCCAACAGAAGTCGTTCCATTAGTTGGATCGATTCTCGTAACTTCCGTCCAAATCGATTTAAATCGATGCCGCAAGGCGTTATTCGTTTACCAAGCTTAGCGATCGAGTCAGATGGCCATCTAAGTTCCTGGCCGATCTGACTCGGCGCATGCATATTATGAAGTTCCGTCGCTTATCGAAAGCGGAGCGCTACAAGAAAAGTATGCAAATAAACATGACCTGTGATGATGTCGGCTAAATAGATGGCTCTGCAACTTGCTCCGGCTCTGGCTCAAGAGCTAGGCTATAAGCCTTCCCCTGGGGCCCCTTCTGCTGCTGCAGATGTTGCCCAAACCTCTGCAGCTGAGTCGGGAGCAGAGGTCCTCTAGACGGTGGTTCGGCACCTGGTACCCTCGCTATTGGGCACTCCCGAAGCTGGTAGGTGGCAGACCCGCAAGCTAAGCACTGCCTCAACCTTTTTCTGCAGACGGAGTAATCATGTCCTGGCTTTCGACAAAATATACACAGAGCTCCCTTCTGCGGCTGAGGTCCCGGGGCTCTAACTAGTGGGGTTGGGTGATGTGGTGTGGGAGGATGGTAAGTCTGCTGGTGCGGCGTCGGTGCTCTCGGCTGGAAAGCCTGACGCTTGGAAGGTCCCTCATGGTGTACGGGAGCCGGCCTCTTGCAAGATTGAAGACGCTCCTCTATGCTCCGGGCCAACTCTAGGCTCTAGTTGTAGTCAGTCGTCCCGTTCGCTACTATGAGAATGCCAATGTCTAGAACTAGACCATGGCAAAATCTACGCGTCATCTCCTCTGGGTCTGCGACTAGACTAGGAGCGAAACGGCTTAGACGACTAAACTCTGCTGCATACTCGTCAACAGAACGGTTCCCCTGCTGGATGTTCTGGAATCGTAGCCCCATGGCTACCCTAGCGGTGGTCGAGAAGAATTTCTTCTTGAACTGGATCTTTAACTGATCCCAAATGGCCTTCCCTCTCGCGAATAGCGGCTCATTTCTGAACCAAACTCTTGCCAAGTCTATCAGCAGAAATCCTGCTGCCTCGACCTGGAGGTCACCCGGTAACCTAGCTCCAAGGAGCTTCCTCTCTACCGAGTCTAGCCAGTCATCTGCTACTACGATGCCCTCGGTCCCCAGGAACTCCTTGGGGTTCATACCCATAAAGTCCTTGATTGTCTCCGCTCTTTGTCGTGGTTCTACCGGTGGTGGGACCACGGTACGCTCCTCAGAACGATCCATGCTCTGGCGGAGTAAGGTGGTCTGCTCTTGATGGGTCGTTAGGAACCCTTGGATCAGAGTGAGCAGTTGGTTCCCGTCGAGAGTGACGAAAGCCTGGGCAGGTATAGTAATAGGTGGTGGTGGGAGTATCGGGTCCTGCTGGGACTGTGATGTGGAAGGTGGTGGAGGCATCTGGGTTAGTGGATTTGTGGAGTGGGGGAGTATAGTAGGTGGAGGTGCATCGGTCAACTGATCAACCGAGTGGGTAGGGACTGTGCAATTTTTAGGTGTGGCATACTGGGATGAGCGGGTGAGCACCATCTAATAAATAAAAGAACTTATAAGGACTCTTTTAAGTAAACAATCATAAACAAGAAAATCTAATTGTAATAGCGAGCATATGATGTGATGCATTTTCTATATTACAATTCTAGTAATCCTCTAGGTATTCTAGGCATCATTTCTAGTGTTGCCTAGTTACCTTAAGTTCCTAATTGCAGGCATGCTTGGTACAATGACATAACCAAACAATTTAGTCTTGACCTGCATGGGCCACCACTAAAAATATGTCACGATCCGCTACCCAAATTATTGAGCCGGGCCGAGTCATGTCCAGCCTACGCTTGAGATAAAGCGTAGTAAGCTGTTATAGGGATAAATAAGACAGGACCAAAGTGTGCTAAAAATTCTATAAGTAATAATGAGTCAGAATATATCCAAACACAAAATTATCTCGTATAAAAGTATGTTCCAAGTACATGGCTAAAATATAAAAATGGATACAGGTCCAGTTATAAAATACATAGACTAATACATGACTACTCTCAAAAGTCCCAAGTAAATAAACAACTAGACGTGTTTTCCCGTAGGTACATCCTCGTAAAGTATAGCCTGGTCCTCGACAGCAACTCCATAATAGGAATCACAAAGCAACTCCTCCTCAGAAAGTATACCTACAGCGTTATCCTGTCAGGACGGGAGCAAGTACTGATTCTAGCAAACTAAATATACAAAACATGAAATGTACAGGAGTGTAATGAACATGAATCATGTTATATCATAATCTATCAGGGCAAGGATACATATGTCATGGAGACAGATGTATATGTAATATTTAAAACTGTAGCAAGTACTTGATCGTTAATAGGTATACAATGTGCAGGGGCACATAATGAAATGTACTTTCGTACAAGTGATACGGCGATAGATGTACATACGCACAAATCTGCTTTGAGAAAAAGGCCTACGGCGTAGTAACATATAAAATGAAACTGGGCTCGCTACTGTAAAGGGGGCATGATCACGTACTCCACTATCAGTTTTCCCATAACCTCGTTGTTTAAACATGTGAGAGATATAAGAACTGTCCTAGCATGGTAAAGACTGAAAATAATATAACATGTGAAGATTTAACTTGCTATCCCAAGGATCAGCATTTAACATGGTTGGATCACAGTTTATTGTTATAACAGTATGTAAAGTTTGTAGAGGTACTTGCCTTTAGCAAAGTAAGGTAGTGATAGAAATGCAATAGATGTCTGGTGACTCGTCACTGTAGAAATAATATATAAACTTAGTTTTCATACCAAGTTAAACACTAAAACACTAGTAGTGCGACACGACTTTCTGACTGGACACCTAGCCAAATGACGACTTTAGCATAGGAGACCCATGTAGGGTGACACAAAACCCAAACTAACTTTCTAGGGTCTTTATACTAGTGTAGGGTGAGGTCCAATACTACAATAACTCAAATCAACACAAACTTTGTAAGTCGTAACTACTCAATAAATAAATCAGACTGTATACTGTATTTCAACAATTTTTGAGATAGACAAAAATATCAACTATATATAATATAAATTACCAAGATGATCCTTGTTAATTATAGAAATTTATACTAATTTTTCCGGAATTTATAAACCCTCATAGATATTTATTAAAATCAGTAAACATATGTATCCTGAAAATGAGTTCTATTTTCCTATTTTTATAAAATGCCAAAATTACTAGTTAAATACTGGAAAAATTATATTAAATTAGCTAAATTAACATAGTATTTAAATACAATTTCTTCCATATTTTTACTGTAATTAAAATATATATAAAAATTCAAAAACAACAAGTAACAATTTCTGGAAAATAATTAATTAATTATTTACTATTTTATCCAAGTATACGAAATTGAACCGAAGTCCAGATACGGGACCCAAAGTCATGAATTGTCACGACCCGTACCCGTTTTTTTTTTAAACGGATACGAGACGTGTCCAAGCCAGCCTACGCCGCAGTGTCGGCGGTAGAACGCTGTCACGGCCATGAAGATCAAAATCATAAATAATGCTCATTCACAACGTTAAAAGCTCATAAGTTTTACATTTGTAGAAAAATATAAACTTGTACAAATATGAAATGCACTACAAGAAAACATGGTTTCTGTGACATGTAAAGTTGTCACAGAAATTATGAAAGTCGTCACAACACATATTCTGTGACGAGTACAGTGACGACTTATTTTCGTAGCCTATACCTTCGTAGCTAAAAGTATAGGTGACGACAAAAAGTCCTTGTCACAGAAAGTTCTCTACTGTGACAAGAATATGTTGTCAGTGATAGTAAACTTTCTGTGACAACAAAATTCATCACTAAAAATATTATAAGTGGCGCACAATATTGTCACAAAATAGCTTTTTATTGTAACTAAAAATAAATATATATTTTTTTGACAAAAATAAAAATTATTTTCGTGACGACATTTGCTATCACAAAACAACTTTAGTAACACTTTTATTGTTGTCACAATAAATGTATATGTTTAGTGACAAATACATGTCATCATTATAAACACTTGCAGTAACACATTTATTATTGTCACCATAGTGTACACTTTATATGTTTGATGGAAATCAATTGTCACGAGTATTTTTTTTGTCATTGTCAATATACATTAAAAACACAAGAACACAATGTAATATCACACAATTCTTGTAGAAGAGGGTAGCATGATTGTGCTCATCTTCCAAGAACACCCCCATCGACTTTCCAATGTAAACCAAAACTAACCTTCACAAATTCTAAAAAGCCTTTATATAGGCGACTAACTAAAGTAATTATAGACGACAACAACATGAAAAGTAATTATAACAATTCTCAAAAAGTAATTATATTGCTCCACAAAATTCAGTACATATAACATGAAGAGAAGTAATATTGGTACTTATAAAATAAAGAGTATCCAAAGTAGCTGGTACATAAAACCTAGAGTAATCTATAAATATAAACTGATGATCAATTGCATATGCAGCTCCTGTCTTGGTGATGATCAATCTTTAATGACCTGTATAAATTAATAAAGGGATTGTTTAGAATATTACGTAAGCATATATGTATAAGAAAAAATTGCCAAGAATTTCTACAATAGGAGCAAAGAGAATAGAGAAAATGACACAAATGTTTGTAGTTTAGTTCAAAAGCTAGAAGTAATGTGTCTTTACATTTACTTGATAAATGGCAAAATTGTATGTATCTATAATTTCTAGATGCATCTTCAATATCAGATTACTGTCAATGGCAAAATTGTATGGCAATGGCAAAATTGTATGTATCTATAATATCAGATTACTCTAGATTGTATGTATCTATAATATCATATTACTGTCATACAATGGCAATGGCAAAATTGTATGGCATCTAGAAATTGTATCTATAATATCAGATTACTGTCATATCAAAATTGTATGGCTATAAAATTATTCAGTCCCTATGCTAATAGGTATCTGTTAGCATAGCTGTCCCATTTAGCTTAAGGGTTCAATCCTTTGAATCTTAAGTTTCAGTCTAATTGGTTAAGTTCATCTCAGTCCTCATTAGATGTCCCGTCTCATCTTGTCATATATCCACTGTTAATGATCAGTCCCTTTTTCCTGTAGTTCAGTTTTGATTTGTGTCAGCCCAGTCTAATGCTAACTGTTCTGTTCTCTAATCTAAGTGGCAGTCCATGTTCTGTTTGGTGTATCAGTGTATAGGAGTGGGATGAGGCAGTGAATAGAGAGGGTAAGTGACAGTGTCAAGTGTGTCTAAGTGAGGGTGAGGACCTATAGCATAAGTCAGTATGCAGGGCCATGTTTGGCCAGTGTAGTATGAGAGTAGTGTAGGCAATAGTAGGACTGTTCAAAGATTTGAAGCAAAATATTTTGAAACCAAAACAACCGATCAATAACCTCAGCAACAAGATCATATGATCTTAAAAGATGAACACGTAAGCACAGAATTAATGCCAACGGGGTGAACATCATAGAAATCAGTATCATGAGCAGCAACCCTATTAACAGGTAAGGAAAGTCGGCAAAATGTGACCCACAAACAGGAGGAGAGTTTAGTTTTGTCTACAACAACAGATATCACTTCTGGTCCAGCATTTGCTGCCAAGATATTTAAGTCTTTCTGCTTGGCAACAGTGGAAGGTACCTACAAAGCACCTATTCCAGACATCGTTCTGGCACAACTATTCTAAAAGGGCATCCTCTAAACAAAATTCCTTCAAGCCATACACCTACAGTTGGTTCCTAGCAATACCATCTGAGATCGAGCAAAGCCTTCGTTTTCTCACCATATGCCTACAGTAAGTCAATGGCCTTGAAAGTAAGTGCTATTTTCTTAATTAGGCTATACCCATGGACTAAACTATTGCTCAAATGATTTTGTGGGATTTATAAATCCATATGAAGGGGATGGACTTAACTTGAAGGGTATGCAATAATACAGGACAGAAGAACAGAACCAAATAGTTATCTATGGATGTATCAACTGAACAAAACTTATAGGAATATATACTAGACTTATCACATAAGGTATCTCTATCCACAATATCTGGACAGAACCAAAAAAGGCTAAAGATTCAATAAATAATACTAAAACAGTGAACTAAATTCATATCCTATATTAACACCCCATGTTCGATCCTTACATTACCTCATCTCTGATACATGAAGATATCTTATCTGATACAAGAGAATACCAACTAACTTAAACCTGCAAATGGGACTGGACAAATGCATAACCTGGCGGCTAAGACTGAACATGATGGCAGATCCATTTACATAGATGGTTATATTCAGATGTAGGCAGATACTAAGGGATGAACTAAACATACAATGTTGGATAATAACTCGAGTGGGCAGCATCAATAGGAATGCAGGATAGAAGTGCTTTGGCTCGACTGAACCCAACTAATGTGGATATGACAGATTTAGATAGATGGATACATGAATGAACTGAACATATATATGATACCCAAAAGCAGTGAACTAATGGCTATTTAAACAGTTAGTGACTGAGCTAAGAAATAAGGATTGATATCCTAAAAATATATAACTCATATATACGTAAAAGGAAACAACTAATATGGGAACTGGACATATTAACAATGCAAAGATCTAATGGTTGCTCAAAAGGGACAAGTATCTACTGATACTCGAATTCAGGGCAATGTCTGATGTTGGCCTACTCTGAGTATGCAGGACAAAATTAACAAAGGCAGAACAGATTCTTACTGTCACATACCACTGCAAATGAATGAGCTATCAAGAAGTAGACAGAACATTCAAATTTAGGGGTCTGAAACGTCACAGTGAGGACAGAACACAACTAAGGTAAACCCAAACTCAATTGGACATGAAGGTTAGGGATAGAGCATTAATCAAATGGGAGCACAGATGAACAGTAAAGCATTCAAGGGAAGAAACATCACCTATAATGTGGACTGCAATGTATCAAAGAGATAAAAGTATGCACACTAATGAAGAATGAGGAAACTGAATACTAACAGGAAACAGAACAGTAAGTACCAAGCCCCAATCCATTATACTCCACCAATCTAATCCAATATCACAAGATAACCCTAACCTTGCTAACAAAACATATTATCAATAGAAAAACCCAATTAAAACTGAAATTAGAGAGTTCAATGCCATATTGGCCATTTCATCAAACACTTGGTGTGCGTATTCAATACGGTGCGATACGCCCGTGATACGCACCCCAAATGGATCCCTCCAACTTACATAGATTTGTCGTCTCCAACCCAATTTCACCTAACATTTTGTAAACCTTAGTCATGGTCCCCCGAATGGAGAGGTTGTTCTGCATCTTGAAGCTGGATCCTCCGGCCTGCAAACTTCAAGCCTTAAATCATGCAAGTGAGGCCCTCCAAGGGGAATTGGAAAGAAACATAACTTTTATTTTTATTTTTGAATGTAATTAAAAAATATATGTTTTCATAATTTTGTCTAGAATATAGATTTTTAAGATCATCAACACTAATTCTTCATCTATGTTGCATGAATATGGGCATGGGCATGGCCACGGACAAGGACACAATATGGATACGGGATTCAGAGATTTTTAAATAGGTACAAGGTAGTCCCTATGGTGCACAAATGAAGACATGGGTCAGGCACATGGACACCATTTTTCCGTGTCCGTGCAACATAGATGTTCATATATTTTTATGTCTTTATAGGGAAATAGGTCTTAAATCTTCATCTTCCTAATTCTCCCAAACTTATGAAGAATAACTGACAGACTAAGCTCTATATTTATAAAATATGATTTGTGTTATGTCTTCCCGTAAATATGTAGGATTTCATTTTAGTAAAGGTCTAAATGCGTGCAATGTATGTCAAAGAGATGACTATTGTCACGACTAGTATGGGTTGATTGATCGCAATGTGGTTTTTCGAGACGGGTTTTAGACAAGGAGGTGAGGTAGAGATGGGAGACAAAGCCAGTGTTAAGTTTATGGGAAGGGGGAAATTTTACCTACAGATAGGACAAATTGTTAAAAGTTTATGGGAGACAAATTTTACCTACAGATAGGACAAATTTTACCTACAGATAGGAAATCTTTCTGGTAAACCTAATAGGTATCATATTGTTAAAAGTTCGTTAATAACAAATTTTACCTACATATAGGACACATTGGACACTCAATACTCATGTGGTATCATGAAGGACCTAGTTAATGGATTCAAGGTATATGCAAAAGGTATAGACCTCAATTTCAAAACTTAATGAGATTGGGGGTTAACCTCAATGACAAGGATAAGAATGCAATATGTACCAAGAATTTGATGATTCTTCTCTAAAATGATCTGGGGAGAACATAAATTCGATCACATGAACATAGTAAGAGGTATTAAGGGGGACTGACTTGGTGTTGGCATATCATTAATTAGTGGGCAACAACTTTTACCCCATAAATTACCATGGACTGTATAGAAAGTATGGAAGAAAATCATAGGAGTTTAAAGAAAAGTACAATCTTAAGTCAAATTTACTGATTTCTATTAATAAAAGTTTCCAACATATCACCTAGAGAACAGCCTGAACTTTCTCCCTGGTTCGTCCTCTTTCACTTGACTCACCAACCAAACAAAGGGAAAAAGTCCTAGATTTCTCCTTTTCTTCACATTCCACTCGACTGCATTTCTTCAAGATGAAGTGATGAAAAAACCCAGGTAATTGATTTCCCTTGTTGGCTACCAAAACAGAGTTAGAGAGAGAGAGAGAGAAACAAAAATTCTCCCCTGATTACTTAAAAGGGTTAAATATAACTACATCTCTTCTGTTTCCCTTCCATCTTTCTCATATATCCCATCGCACAACCATACAGGTTTATTGGGCGGCAATAAAGTATTATTTTCTCAACTATACTCTCTTCCTAATGCTTTCTACTTCAGATTCTCAAAAGCGTGAGAGAAAATCCTAGTTCAAGATGAGAAAAAGTCTGTATCAGGGTCAATTTATCACTTTTGTAGCTATTGCAACAATAATATAGCGATAGAAAGTTACACTGCTGCTATAATAATAACATTCTACAACTATCCTGGCATGGGTATTGATATGCAAATACCCAGCACAGATTATGGTACGAAAATAAGCCAGCTCTGACTGTTAATTAAAATCACCTACCATAGGCATGCAACTAATCATGGAGATGAGGAAGAAATATGATGGTTTAACAGAGAGGAGACTCCAGTTCCACAAAAAGCTCAACTATAAAAACATCATAAGAGAAAGTTGAAGTAATGATAACAAAAACAAAGCAATGATAAAGGCATACAGGAAATACCTAGACAACATCCATTATTCTAACAAAGTACATAACATGGATGGGAGATGGCTAAAAGTCACAGATAACCATAATCATCATCCAAGCCTTCCGCCTTCTCCCATCAGAATGGGGTCATCCATGGAGGATAAGAAAGTTGCATAAAAGATTTGACAGAGTTTTTTTATGATCGACTTCGACCCTGACTCAACCCACTATATTAGTGCCAAATTCCTAGTCAATATAGCTATGAACGTGAGAGAATCATGTCATAAACCCTAGATGTGCAGTTGGCTGGTAGGTAACCTATCTTTTGGATATGCATTTTAAGCTCACGCAGCCAAGGAGAAACCAGGAGACTGGACGAAGAGGTAAGATTATACAATTTTTAATAGGGAATTGCATTCATCTCTATGATAGATTAAGCCAAAAAGTTAAAAGGAATGACAATCCTAACATGTCAGCAACATTAATCAGAATGGATTACAAGAAATTCGTAATCTATCTTAACGTAAATAGCATAATATGCAAAAAGAAACTATTCTTGATTTATACAAATAAACATAGAAGCTCTTCTTTCAACTTACTTGTACGTAGCTCTATAGAGCCTTCTTTCCATAAGATGATCATATACTCAAAGAATAGTGACTATTTATTTATTTTTAAAAAATAATAAAAACAAAGGATAATAGAAAAATAAAAGTAGTAAAAAAAGAAGTAGATAGAACAAGTACTGGTATTTAATGCATTAGAATAAGACAACTAATTAACTTATGAGGGTAACAAAATTGAAAACCACCTTCATATTTAAAGAAAAATGTAGCAGTGATAATGGATAAGTAAGAATATGAAAGAACCTGAAGATTTATCTTTTATGAATCTACAAATAGGGATAGTTGAATGACCAAAAAGAACTTTCTTTATCAGCTTTGGAAGAAAATATCAGTGAGCTTGAACCTACAAAGAAAAGAAGTGAAGCATAGTGAGGATGACTAGTGCATATAATATCAAGAAATGTTAGCTGACAAGGATGCTAATTAATCAGCAGATGCTTGGTTGTTATCAATAATAACTTTTTATGAGGCAAAATAAAATCTCGCAAACTTGTTATAAGGAATATATTACAATTTTCTAAGGTGTGACAAGAGAACTATATATGTTGCAATGAAGGTAAGTTAAGTATATATGTGAGCATTGCCTATGCTTGGTAAGATATAACTTTGGTCAGATTTACACAACTTGGCAGATCCTAGGCTATGATTTTTGCAAAGCCAAACATACATGGCAGATCTAAAAAATTGGTTTGGGCATAAATGTTAAATCTTAAAAAAGTTACAATCAAAAGAAAATGCATACAAGTTTCTGTTGATAACTTATAATGTAAACTTGTATGCATTTTCTTTTGATAGAAATGATGTACGAAAAAATAACTTACTTCTATTTGTAAAATCAATTAAACTGTATACAAGAGAAAAAAATATTAAGCTCACCATGATCCATAGATTGAAGCATACTAAAATGGCATAAAGAATGCCCACGAGTAGTAACCGGTTCATACAATAACTTCAGACATGTACATCCGAAGTCATCTGATAGCTATAGATTCCTGACCCTATTTCATGAACCAGAGTTCCTATCACATCAAAATGAATAGGATCACAAAAGATAACTAGTTTTAATCTACACAAGCATTTCGACAAACATCTTGCATGTACAACTAAAGGGTAGTGAAGATGTTCCTTCTCACCCACAACAATTCATTCCGCATGCGATTCTCCTCAGCTGCACCAACAAATCCGGACGACTCCTCATCGGGTTCCTTCTTGTGGTACCCCACGATTCATCTGTCCCCGAGTGTAGCATGTCGACAGGATCGAGGGGCTGCGACCTCGACGTCTTAAACACCTCCTCTCATTCTCCAATAAATATTCATAATCATGTCCAAAATATAAAATTTTACAAAACCCTAACAAATTAATAGGAAATTTTACACAAAAAATCTTCAATAACACTTTTTGGAATTGGAAAATAAAAATCACACGAAAAAACATTCAAAAATTAGATTCAAATTCCGAATAATTATAGATGAAGCAAAAGAGATTAGAGGGTTACCTGAATATGAGAGGAATTGAAAAAAAAAAGACTTTAAGGCTGAAGGAAGCTTCATAGAGAGAGAAAGGGGAAGGAGAGGGAAATGGAAAATGAGTGCGGGAGAGTTGAATTCTTTTTGCAATGCTTAACGAATGGGAAGGGATTGAGATTAGTATGAAAAAAGACTACTAAGCCAATTTGGAACGCTTTATATCAATTATGAGACCGATAAATATGATTAAAAATGAATAAGCTAACTGTTCCTAAAATAAAATTTTAAATAATAATGTCAAAATAGTATCAAAATTACAGCCGGATTATAATTAGTATCAAAATTACAGTGGGATTATATCAATTTGGAGACTTGCGAATATTTGATGATTTTTCTTATATAGAGCCGGATTATAATTAGGATTGTGATATTTGATATAAAATTTTTGGTATAGTCAAATCTTCTTACAATTTAAATAGTAATGTCAAAATAGTATCAAAATTAGGATATATTTTTTATTTAACTTTTTTAAATTTATTTAAAGTTTTTGTTACAAGAAATAAATTTATTTTTTGTGACTAATACTTTTGTGTGACGTTCAATTATTTGGTAACTAAAAGAAACTTTTAAGTGACAAGAATAAATTTTAATCTTGTGGCTAATACTTTATGTGACAATAATATTTTCTTGTAACTACAACAAAAAAATTTAGTGACAACTATTTCCCTTATTATATATAACTTGTCTCTAAAATCATAATTTTATTTCAGTGACCACATTAAGTGACGACCAATAAAAACATGGTCACTAAATATTTTAATTGTGTGACGGACAATATCAGTTGTCACAGAAATAAATAATATGTGACAACAAAATTTATTTGTCACAGAAATATCCCTTTCAGTGACAAGTTTCACACTTGTCACAGATTACTTGTCATAGAAACCTGGTTTTCTTGTAGTGATGACTACAACTCATCTATCTAACTAGCCTCTAGGCTTTTCGTCTGCAAAAACATCCGTCACTCCCCAAGCTAAGTGAATCATCGGCTAACCTGAAAAATATGGTTTCCAGTCAGGAATGGAACGAGCACAATCCACTGAATGAAATTTCAAATAAAGAAGATATAAACAAAGGCTAGACATCAATTATGAGTTTTGAAAATAAACAGTAAATACGGAAAACCAATAGAAATAAATAGACAAACAGACTTTCCCCAACTGCTAGAAGTACCTTTGATATGTGATCGGTCTCGGGACAATTATGCGACACTGTCTACACTGTCTAAAGTTACACTGTCTACACTGTCTAAGTTACACTGTCTACATTGTATAAAGGTACACTGTCTACAGAAATATTACAATAAAGAAACACTGTCTACAAAATAATAATCACAATCTACACAATTTAAATGCAGTAATAATCATGTTCTACACTGTCTACTTTGCAATAAATAAATCACTGTCTATACTGTCTACAAGAAATAATGAATCACTGTCTACACTGTCTAAGGTCAGATCACACATCGTTGGTACTTCTCATTCCCGACTCAATAATTTTAATAGAAAATAATCACATAACCAATGGCCAATCAATGAAATATAGTGAAAATCAATATCGAAATGCAGACAATAAACTGTACTCGCCTGTGGTCCTTTGCTGGTGAAACCGACAATTTGAACTACTCAATGTGCCACTATAGTCAAAACTCGTACAACAGTCCCCGGAAGCTGAAATAAATAATACCAATGATCTTAGAATAGTCCAATTAGATAGGATTGCCTGTCCTTAAGTCCAATTCTGGACACAGGGGCAAAACGGTAATTTTGGGCAAAAACGATGTCCGCCGTTGGACCCGCTTTGTACCGAAAAGCGTGCTAAAGTCAACAGTCTCTAAAGTTGTCAAACTACATGTCTACGGATTCAGTTTTCTGATACGAACCCAACCGTATGTCCAGAGTCGGATTTCGGCGGGCCGTGCACAAAAATGTCCGTTGAGTGGGACCGTGGGGCCCGCAAAACAGTGATTTTATCAACGGTCTCAGAATCGAACCAAACTTGGCATACACGACCAAAAAAATGATACGGTCCTGATGGCGCAAGTTTCGTCTCGATCTGACAAGCGCGTACAAAGTAATTGAGAAATTTATAAAGTGCACGATACGGTAAATTCGACGGATACACATCAAATTCGTCGCGCACACGCGACCAATTTGAATTCCGTCAAAGCCCACACGACCACAAAACCGTTACACAGTTTTCGATGCTTACGGTGTGCGACCACGTTGCCCGGTTTGGCGGAACGCACGTCGTGTGGATGAATTTTCTAATTTTCGAAAACTGGTTTTTCTGTAACTTTGGATTCGTTTTCTCGACGCATAGTCGATAATTTCCGAATCCACAAAAAGGGTGATGAAGACCTATATGTTGTCTAAAAGTCTCTTCAAATAGATTTTCTAATATGGCATTAGATTGATCGGAATCGATCTACAAACAGGGATGTTTGGACTGTTTTCGGTCCTGTTTCGGGACAGATTTTTGGGTCAACTTCACACCGATTTCTAGGTCGATTCCTACCGTTTCCATCCGAAATTATCTAATGGATTTAAAGGTGTATATATGGGGTTCATACCTGAAGAAGCGGCTCGGGAAACGGTCGACCGTGCGCGAAGATATCTCGCGACGAAGTCGCCCCCTTCGCTGTCCTGCTATTCTCTGTTTCGCACGCGTGTGCGCGCGCGCGAGGCTCTCTGGCCGACCCCGGCCATGCGGGGTGGCGGCGACGGCGGCGATGGGCCGCCCAGGGTGGCTGGGCACGCGCTGGGTTGGATGGAGATTAGGGTTATGGCTTTCGTCGTTATGTAGGTGTCGAGTTAAGTCCGAGAGCTATTATATGCTCTCGGTTGGATGAAGAGCATACACGGGCTGGGCCCCTATAGGCCCTGGGTGTGTGCGGTGCTCAGCAACTAAAGGTTGCTGTTGCTCCTTCTCTTCTTAGATATATATCATATATATATACTCTCTTCTTATATATATATATATATATATATATATAGATATATATATATATATATATATATATATTAATTATATATATATTACTAATATATATATGGATTATATATATATAGTAATATATATATATATATATATATATATATAATATAATATATATATATATAATATATATATATATATATATATAGATATATTATATATATATATATATATATATATATATTAGTAATATATATATATATATATATGGATTAATAATATGGATTATAT
>JANAVB010034360.1:0-36049 GCA_029216955.1 Iris pallida | reverse complement strand
TGTGTCAGTGTACAGTAGGGTGTTAGAAAATATAATAAAATAATAACTGAAGAACTCCTCCAATATTTATAGTAAAATATAGAGTAGGCTCCAAGTCAGCCTTAGTGGCACTAGCAGTAAATACAAATAGATCTTAGGGTATTACAAATAGGGGTTGAAGAGAAAGCTAACAGAATTAGTTAGACAATAATTAATTACAGTTATTAGCTAATAGCTTAACTAATCAAAAGAGTTAACAATTTTATTATGAAATATCATAGATAATAATAACAATATCAAATTATAAACATATCCAAAGAACAGAAAGTGCAACAAAAAAAACTAATTTATAAAAATCATTTGATAAGGAATAATCATCATTACCAAAACATCTATTCCTTCTCAGGAAAGGAAATCCATAACTAATCTTTATCCAATGTAAATAATTATAAACTAATACCTATTCAAAAGAAAATCAAGATTTTGAAAATGCATTTGACTAACCAAATTTAATATAACATATTTACTTAAAGTAAAGAAAATTTTCAATAGTACACGAAAATAGGTACAGGGAGTTACAGCCCAAGATCGAGTCTTCGTGTGCTGTTACAGACACATGGCCACGTGGCCCTCTATGCGGCCCAAAAATCTGCTTTATGCAGGAATCACTATAAATAGCATGGTACACACCCATGCTAAAGGTTGCAATCAAAGGCTGGCAATTTCTTCGAGAGTAAAGACTGTGTCCGATAGTCCAAGGAGTAAGGCAGAGTTGCTACATTTCCGAGCCTCCATCGTCCCCCCCAGAATCAAAACTAAATAATTGTACTAAGATTGTTTCCTAGGATTTCTTTCTAGGCTTTCTTTTTGTACAACCGAGTTTGCAATCAAATTCAGTGTCTCTGTAATACTGTCTTTGATATTTAATGGCAAACAGAATACAAACGCATCAGCCTCAAATTATTACAGACTCATTGTATGGAACAACTTATCTCATCGATACGAGGTCAAAGGTTTGAAACTCTAGAC
The DNA here is from genome assembly GCA_029216955.1 of Iris pallida. Taxonomy (NCBI): domain Eukaryota; kingdom Viridiplantae; phylum Streptophyta; class Magnoliopsida; order Asparagales; family Iridaceae; genus Iris; species Iris pallida. The sequence goes on along the minus strand of JANAVB010034360.1, from coordinate 35,041 downwards.
ATGAGGCCAAAGGATGTAAAGCAGTGCTCTGATATCATTATGTCATGCCACGATTTCGTAGAATCGATAGTCGTCCCCCGGGCGTGATGCCGTGCGAACCTAAGTTGCGATCACACAAGACATAGTCATAAGGTTATCCGAATACAACATCAAGTTAGAGTACGGAAAAAATTGAATGACACATTTGAAATAGAAGTAAACTTTTCATTGATAATAAAACTTCATTTACATGACTCCTTTACAATCAGTGCCGCACGGGCTTACAACTGACTCGGCTTACAAAATGAACGTTGATGAGATAATCGTTCCATACATTACATCCCTTTTTACAAGCAAAATATTATACTTTCCACCTGGTATTGAAGGAAGTCGAGTCGTCATCTTTTCTTTCTTTGGACTGAGTACAGGGTCTTCAAAAGGATTTCCAGAAACAAGCCTTCAACTCACGAACGAGGCTTCAAAAGTATTCACGCCGCCTTGAGCTTTAAGTGGCACGCCCTTCCTGGTTCAGGGTACCTGCGTGGAGAGCGAGGATCAGTATATTACACATTGTACTGGTGCGTGACAAGTTAAGTTTCGTGCTCTCATTTGGTTGAAGAGTTTATGTTACTTAGTTTTGTGATCTTTCTAACCATCCTAATAAATTTCATACAAGCATATGACAAGCATATGACAAGCATAATGTAATTATTACTTTAGAACTTACCCACGGCAGAGCGTGCCGTGCATCATGAGATTTACCATATTCTTTCCTGTCAATTGTTATCGTTATCGTATTGTGTACAAATTTGCATCATTGGTCACTGACATCACAAGCCATCCTGGACTTATAGCTTTATTAGTCGGGGCCCTTGCAGCGCAAGTAGCGAGTCCCGCTACAAGTCCCCGCTTAACCCGTGCTATCATCCAGCACAACTATACCGTGTTTTTCTCCTAGGCCGAAATGGTCCCGTGGCCCCGGATTGCCGCTCGAGAAAACGTTTACGCTGTCGACAAGTTGTCCAATGACCGAGTTAGACTTATTTAGTTTACTCAGGTAGAATCCACACTTATTTGAGTCATTCTTTTGTTAATGCATTTCTACAGTTTACAGAGTGCCCGTGCCTTTGCATTTATCATTTCTTCCGCAACACTATTATCGATTGAACTAAGAAGGGGGTCGAGAAGAGAAGGGTCAGTCACCCACCTTGAGTTTTGCTTGAGGCGAGAGACTTGTTGGCCGCGCTAGACGTTGCCTACACGATTACCTGAAATCGCACAAGCAACCGATTAGAATACTGTATTATTCAAGAAGTTCGATAGAAAATACGAGTTCAAAATGCAAGCCATAAAAACCATCGAAAACATTCATGAAAACGCATTCAGAAAACCAAGGCCAAAACCAATGCAAGCGGCATAAAAAACAGAGCAACGAGAAGTCTCTCCCGACTCAGCCGCAGAGTCAATCCTTGAGGCGCAACCCGCTGAATATGGGACTTGGTTCCGAAGAAAGCCATTCCATAACGGGGAATGGATCTTAATTCAACCGTTCCCGTTCAACCGATTCGCTCGATCCCGACCTATCGGTTCTGACCGGTCCCTTACGTTGAATTATAATGCTTCCGTTAGCTAAATTCTCATGTTTGGAATATAAGTTGAAATTCTGAAAGTAGAAGGAGGATATTATCGTCCAAATAAAATACCCAAACAATATTTTTATGAAAGCTGAACGAAAAATTAGTTTTTGATAAAAAAATTGCTGTAAAAAGTTCTCCCAGAAATCAGTCACACAAAAATTTAGATTAAATTTTTTTTGATGCATTGGACAAATTCAAATGATTATTTATAAGGGCACATCAAGTTGATCAGGGCTAGCCAGTATTGAGGCTAGTCCATATTTGAGGGAAAATTACTCAGACTATACCATTTTCCTACACATTAGGCTGTCCCAACCCCACACCCCCAAATCCCTAATTTTACTCTCATTGCAAATTTCACTATCTCTCTTCCAAAACCCTAACTTTCTTTCTCCTCATCTTCTTCTTCTCCTTCTCCACCATTTCCTACTCCCCAAACTATACATCTTCTTCTCCATCATTTTTCCACTCTAAACCCTAGTTTTCTTCTCCATCATTTCCATCAAAATTCTAGTTTTCTTCTCCACAATTTTCATTCTCATCATTTTCATTCTTCACAAAGAATGCACGAAAATAAACCCTAACATGTTTATTTCATTATTTCTCACAAAAAATGCATGAAAATAAAACCTAAAATGTATATTTTACTCTATTATCAAGATGGAAATAAACCCTAACATATATTTTTTTTCATTCGGCCATTTCGATTTCAGGACTACCACAATTTCTGGCAGTCCTCAATACTTCTAGAACTGCCAGAAATTGTGGTAGTCCTGCTGTATAACAAGTCCCTTTCAGGACTGCCACAATTCCTGTTAGTACTCAATACTTCTACGACTGCCAGAAATTGTGGCAGTCCTATTGTACAATAAGTTCCTTTCAGGACTACTACAATTTCTGGCAGTCCTCACTACTTCTACGACTGCCAGAAATTGTGGCAGTCCTGATATGGACTTGCTCAGCAAATCAATTTCTTCTAGAATTAGGGTTTCATCCATAATTTCTTCTATTAATGAAGAAAAATTGATTAATAGATTAATAGATTTGATAACCCAATTTCTTCTACAACTAGGATTTCATCCATAAACTAGGGTTTGGAGAAAAAAAATATGAGAAATTAGAAGAGAGCAAAAAAAGGGTTTGGAGAAAGAGATATTCTTCTTGTTTTTCTTTATTCTTGTTCTTGTTCTTCTTATTGTTCTTCTTCTTGTGAAGAAGGAGAAGAGAGAGGCAAAAAATAAAATATTGACTTATATACTTATATTTGTGCTAGTCGTGAGTAAGTTTTTTAATGACAAACTTGTAAATAAACCAAAGTTAAACTTGGACTAGTCCTGATCAACTTTTGGGCCTCGTTTGGTTCACGGATTTAAGGAACCAAGAAATGAAAGTTGTTTCTTTCCTTTGTTTGGTAGCCACAAACTTGGGAATCAATTTTCTGACAAGGAAAAAAAATTGGTGGGAATATGGTTCTACCCAAAACCCATGTGATTGATTTTTCTTCCTCATTTTCCAACATTTATTACAAAAGTTATGACGAAAGTAACCATGTGTCATTGCTTATTTTACCATTAATGTTATTTTTTATAATATTATTTTTATTTTAAAAGGTAAGGATATTATTGGAACATTATTATATTTTGCTTTCTTTTTCTAGGTAGTTTCTTTGTTTTACCAAACAACGAAAAAAAAATATGACAGAAATCCTATTTTTTTATTTTCATGAAAAATACAAAAAAATTATTTCTTTTCCGTGAACCAAACGAGGCCTTGATGTACCCTTATAAATAATCATTAAAATTGGCCTTTAGGAAAAAAGAAAATGGTCAGCCACACCTGCAAACAAAAGAAAAAAAAAGAGAAATTTTGAGTTACCCCCTACTTTGATTACCCAAATTAAGGGTGCACCCCACAGTTTTGCATTAATTAAGAACGACCCCCACTTCTAACAGTTTCCGTTCCTCACTAACAGAAACACTCGTTCGTGGTAATTTTTTGACGTAAATATCCCTGCTTTGAACTGTTGACCTACAGCCCTTAGAAACTTTTTATGGAATTCCTAAACTACCCCCCTTAATAATCTCCTAACCGCCTCTCTCTCTTCCAAACTCTCTTTTCACTCGAAAACCTAATCCCCAAATAATCCCCAATTTCCTTCCCTAACCTAATCCCCAATTTCCATTCCGTAATCGACTCTTACCTAACCCCCTTCGATTCGATCACGTCCCTTCCATTCGATCTCGTCGTGTGTTACAGGAAGATCGTCCAGCTCCCATGCCAAAGTCTGCAAGTTAGGTAATATTCAATTTTTTTGAAAATTTTCCTTTAATATATGAAAGATTGATTATGTATTTCTTTCTTCTGAGCACCTTCGACATGTGTCTCTCCTTTTTCAGATCGTAGCTAAGTCCTAAATTTTCCAATCCCAAAAAAAATTCCTTTCTCGTACAGAGCTTCCTCTGGACCACTGATATGATGAAAGCCAGTCTCCCACTGTAAGTTATACTTTCATAACTTTTACTTTCCTCTCTATTCATTGTTTAGTCTATTCAATGTTTAGCTTTCTGAATGGGTCCACTATAGTATGTTGTTTGTAAGCATGTTATTATATGTGTGCATGGTAGTTCACTATACTTGTATAATTATGTAGGAAAGTCATGCTTAGGGTCCACCATGTGAATGGTAGTTCTGTAGGTGTTGAAGTGGACCCAGACTTGGTTAGTTTATTGGATATACCCTACATAATTCAGAGTAATACTTTGGAGGCTAGTTATAAGTACCACTGGGTTGATGACTCAAACAATGGTGAAAGAGTGGAGGTTCTTACTGATGCTGAGTTGCTGGCTATGATTGGCAACCAATTGCCTGACAAGAATGGAGAAATACACTTGTTCTTAGAAGAGGTTGGTAAAGAGACAAGCCAATAACAACAACATATTCTGACACAAGCATCAATTACCATGCAACCAGTTAACAATAGGAGAAGACTTGTAAAGAGAGTAGCACATAAATCACCTAGAAAACCTGTTGTTCAATTGGAACATGAGAATGTTGAACCTCTACCTAGTGATAGTGATGTGGACCTCCCAGAGGAGGAGTTGGATGCAATGCCATCAAGGGTCTTCAATATTGGTGGTAAAGATGGTCAAGCAGAGGCTAGAAAGCAGGGTGATGGTTCAAAAATAGATGGTGAGGGTACACAGGCTGTGGGTACACAGGCAGAGGGTACACATGCAGAGGAAACACATACAGAGGAGGCAGTAGTAGAGGAAGAAATACATGATGCATATGAGGCAGTGGAGGAAGAAATACCTGATGCAGAGGAAGAAACAGAGGAGGGGGATGAGGAGTATGTACCAAGCAGTGATGACCACATTTCAAAAAACATGAATAAAGAATGGGGGGAAGAAACAGAGTTTCAGAGGGAAGAGTTTCTGAGAAGGAAGAAAGCTGAAATTGATGAACTAGAGCCTGAAGAGGAATATCATAGTTGTCCATCATCTGCTTCTGAATGTGATCATAGACATGCTAAATTTGATGACTTATACAGTGAGGGTGAGATGGGTGAGGAGGAATACAGGGCTCCAACTGTGGGTGCACTAGTCCTAGGTCAACAGTGGATGAATCCTAGTGAGTGCAGAACATTTTTAAGGACTTTTGCTATAAAAAAACAGGTTTGAAATCAAATTTGTAAAGAATGAATCAAATAGGATATGGGGTGTGTGTGGAGAAGAGTCCTGTCCATGGTTGTGCAGGGTCAGAATTTCACCTGACAGGACTACATGTACACTTAGACAGCTCAATGATGGCCACACTTGCAAGCATACCTCAAAGCTCTCAAACAAAATGGCTAACAGCAAGTTCATAGCTGATGTGTTGGAAGATGACATTAAAGCACACCACACATCATGGAAGACAAAGGATGTTCAGAAGCAAATGTGGTCCAAGTTTACAGTTAAGGTCTCCTATTGGACTGCACATATGGCAATATTTAGAGTGAAGGAGAAATTGTTTGGTGGTTATGATGAAAGTTATAGGAAATGTCCTCAGGTTGCACAGCAGGTCATGAAATCCAATCCAGGGAGTGTAGCATACTATGGGAATATAGCAGGGACCACTGAATTTGGCTACTTATGCATAGGGTACAATGCAAGCTTCACAGGGTTCATAAAGGGTTGCAGACCATTAGTTGGGTTAGATGGATGTCATTTGAAAGGAAAGCATGGAGGTGTGTGTTTGTCAGCAACTGCTTTAGATGGAAACAATGGATTGTTTCCCCTTGCCATCTATCTTTGCACTTCAAAGTGTGAAGCTACATGGGGCCATTTCCTGTCCATTATTAAAGACAAGTTGTTGCAACATCCAGGGAAGATAACATTCATATCTGACAGGCAGAATAGCCTAGGGAGTGCAGTTGACACTGAATTCTATGGACACCCCCACAGATTTTGTTTCAGACATTTCTATAAGAACTTCAAGTCTCGTATTAGTAGTAGCCTACAGTTGAAGCATCTAACCTGGGGTGCAGCTAGGGCCTATAGAGAGGTTGACACTGCTAAATGGATCAAAGCACTTTCTGAACAATGTCCAGAGGGTCTTCAGTATCTGATGGAAGAGGACATGAGAAAATGGTGCAGAGCATTCTTTGATAAGACATCCAAGTGTGAGCACATAACCAATAACTTCTCTGAGAGCTTCAACAGTTGGATAAGGGACATCAGAGGGAGGCCCATTACTATGATTGTGGAGATGTATCATATGATGGTCATGCAATTGATCTATGATAGAAAGATGGTTTCTAAAGTCTGGGATGAGAATGACTTGACCCCAAAAGCAAAGAAATCATTGAGCACATGTCTCAGCAAGTCCACCAGTTTCAGGTCAATGGTGCTGATGAGGGGTTATTTTGTGTCACAAGTGTGTTCTCCATTGAAAACAGATGGGCAGTTGATATTAAAGCCAAAACTTGTGACTGTCATGTATGGGATTTAACAGGGATGCCATGTGTACATGCTGTAGCTGCACTATTACCTATGAGGCCCACATGGACAATGTAAGTATAGAAAAAGTATAGCAGTATAGATATATTATAGGTACATATAGCAGTTTATGAAAGGGTATAGCAGTATAGATACATTATAGGTACATTATAGCAGTTTATATAATTTTGCTAATAAAATACTTGTTTTGGTATAGGTTCACAAGCCACTACTATCATGCTAATACCTACAAGGAAACTTATGCTGGGAAGATTGTCCCATTGCCTCAGCAAAGCTTATGGGAGCAAGTAAGTTAACATTGTTTTCTTAAAGTATCTCATTTGATATGGCTACTGTCTCATTTGTTCTATATTTGTTATGGCTAGTGTCCCATTGCCTCAGCTGCACTATTACCTATAAGATTGTCTCCAGTATTTCATTTTTTTAACATTGTTAGCATTGCAGATACTGTCTTATTGTTAACATTTTCTTAAAAATCCTCTGTTAACATTGCAGATACTGTCTCATTTCTTCTATATTTGTTCTATTGCAGCCACCATATCAAGTTGGTCCACCTGCTACAAGAAGGCAACCTGGAAGACCCAAGGGTGTTAGGAGGAGGGAGGCTGATGAGTTACCAAGGTCTGGCAAGAAACAGAGGATTTGTGGGAGGTGCAAGTTGCCAGCTGACCATAATGCTAGAGGTTGTCAAGGTGGACCAGTTGGAGGGAACCAAAGAACACCAAGGCCACCAAGGCCACCAAGACCACCCAAAGAACCAAAACAAAGGGTACCATGAAAGACTAACACAACTTACAAGAGGCCAAAGACATCAAGGGGTAAGAAGAAGGATGCTGTGGCCATGGGTACACCACAACATCTACCAGGAGGACCACAAATACCATCCTCACCACAACAATCAGGTCCTTCCAATCCAACTCCAGGTCCTTCCAATCTAACTCCAGGTTCTTCCAATCCAACTCCAACTCCAGGTCCTTCCAATCCAACTCCAGGTTCTTCCACTTTGCTGCATCCAAGTCCTGCACCTCCTCACTCATCTACCATTCCCTTCAAGTCTGGGAGTGAATGGATACATCAAAACCTGGGCATGTCTGTCATGACTAACAACATTGCAGCAATTCTACCACCAAGGAGGCCAATGAATTCTGTGTTTAGACCTCCATGGAATACTAGTGCCAGAGTAAATATTGGAAGCAGCATCAGCAGCAACAATAGCAACAATCCTTCAATCCTTGAAGATTTCTTCAACAACAGCAGGAAGAGCCAGCAGCAACAATAGGAGTTTGATGTTACAATTTTTTGTTTAATGTTACAATTTTTTGAAGCAGCAACTACTGTATGCTTGCTTGCTTGGATTAAGTGTAATGAATGTATGAATCACTAACTGTATGAAGCACTAACTGTATGAAGCACTAACTGTATGCTTGCTTCACTTTTGTGTAATCCTTAAAGTCTGTTAAGGAATTCTGCAGCATTTTGAAGCATTCTTGCTTGTATGTTGACCCTACTGGAATTTAAGCTTCTTGAAGCTTTTTGAAGCATATGAACTGTATGTTGAGGTTTCTACAGATTAAGCAATTTAAACTCTGTTCTGAAATTTAAGCTTTTTCAGGTTACTGCATATTTTGAGGTTACTGCATATATTGTTGAATGTTGAGGTTACTTGTATTGAAAGTTGAGGTTACTGATAATTGAAAGTTGAGGATACTGCAATTTAAACTCTGCATATTTTGAGGTTACTGCATATTTTGAGGTTACTGCAATTTTCAGGTTACTGCATATTTTCAGGTTACTTCTTCCACTTTGCTGCATATATTGAAAGTTGAGGTTACTGCATATATTGCTTGAATGAACTGTATGAATATTGAGGTTACTGTATATATTGTTCATGCTCAACATTCATAAAAGAGAGAGAAGATGTTGTTCACAAAGTAACAAAAGCACACAAATTCGACTTCAATTCATTACATAGAGGGAAACTTCCACTCAACTACATAATTTTAACTTTACATTCCTAATTCTTTTCCAAATTTATGGCACAACTGGTCTAAAGTTGTGTTCACTACAATTTGAACTGGAATTTCACATTTTTTTTCTCGTCTATAGCAACAGCCTCATTCAACCATTGGAATGCATTGTTGCATCTCATGCATTGCAAGAATCTCTTTCCCTTGCTGTGACTCCTTTTTGAAATGAAGACAGCTCTCTTCCCTCCACAGTGTCGATTTGGGCAAGTATTTTCTTCCCAAGGGCATTGTTTCTTCCAATGCCCTAAGTCACCACAAATGAAACATCCCTCCATTTGAATTGTCGAAGAAGAACTTCCAGAGCTTGAATCCAAAATAGCAGCATCCAACCATTGAAAATCCGAGCAGACAGGGCACTTCAAAAATTTTCTCCCAGGATTTGACTTAGTATTTGACTTCAACAAGTGCCTAATCCCCTTGCAGTTCTTCATCTTGCAAGGCGAGCTCAAGAACGTACATTCATCAGCAAGGTGGTTGTTCTTGGAGCAAATTTGACATTTCTCCTACAAGAAACACCAAAATGACTGAGAATAGAGAGGAGCAAACGGCAAACCAGAAAACAAAATGTTCACGGAAAATATTTCGAAAGCAATTTCATTGTACCCGACATGCAGAGGTCGCCATTTCTCGTGAACCCTAATATCACCACGAGAAGAAATGGAGGAGAGATTTTGGGGGTTAGGTTACAGCCTCCGACTCTTCTTATTAGGTTAAGAGAGCGGTAGGAATTTATAAAAGAGGGGTACTTTAGGAATTAGGAAAGAAATTAGACTTCAAAATAGAGAGAGGGGACATTTACGTCAAAAAATTACCACGAACGAGTGTTTCTGTTAGTGAGGAACGGAAACTGTTAGAAGTGGGGGTCGTTCTTAATTAATGCAAAACTGTGAGGTGCACCCTTAATTTGGGTAATCAAAGTGGGGGATAACTCAAAATTACCAAACAGGAGCATCCTTCATCATTATCAAAGCAACAGTTACAACTCAAAGACGCAGACACAAAACAACATACAATACAACAAAACAAAAAGCAAACAAAAGAAAGAAAAAAAAATTCTTCTACCACTCCTCTCCTCCCTCTCTTCAATTATTCTTTCTTAGGGTTAGGGTTTCGATTCTTCCGTAAATGGAATCGTCCGGCGGGAACCCCGTCGCCGCTTCCGCTTCCCCCGCCGGCGGAGGCAGCTCGAGGCGCTACGGCGTCCAGTTCTCCGCCTCCAATTTCATCCAGGCCCCGCTCTCCGCCCTTCTGGAGTACTCCGGCATCCTGCGCCCGAGATCGAGCCACGCGGACGGCGAAACCCCGTCGATCGCCCCCGCCGCCCCCAGCGCCGGCGAGGTCTCGATACGGATCATCGGCACCGCGGACCAGGAGGGCGCCAGGCTCCTCGCGAGGGACGGCGAGGGGAACGGAGCCCCGGCCGACGGGAATAGGGAGCGGGAGCCCGGCCCGTTGCCGGCCGGAGCGGGATCGGCGGCATCGGCGTCGGCGGGGAGTTCGAGCGGCGGCGAGGAGAGGTCGGAGGGGGACGCTGCGGCGGGGAACAACAACAGGGACTCGTGGTACCAGAGGCACGACATACAGCAGATCGCGAGGTGGATGGAGCAGGTCCTGCCGTTCTCGTTGCTGCTCCTGGTTGTCTTCATCAGACAGCATTTGCAAGGTAGTCTCGTCGCGAATACGACGATTACGAAATATTGAACATAATTTAGTTAGGTCTTGCTATTATAACAGTATTCTTGGATGTTCTAGTTTGACATAATATAGTTTGCGAGAATAACCGTTCCATTTGCAACGCCCTAGTCATTATGGTACTAAGATTGTTTAGAAATTACGGAACTCGATGGTTGTAGGCTCGTAGCGACCAAATTGAAGTAAATAAGCTCAAAACATTTCCCCTTTTTAACAGTAGTTATTACAAGTGCACCTAGGTGTGAAGCTCGATGCTAAGGGAGGTTGCGCTTTGCTTCAGCTAGGCGCGTGCCTTGCTGCGACAAATTGGGAACTTATACAAGGACCCGATAGCTTCAACGACACTCCCCGTCTAAGGTTCAGGTGCCGATGAAACTTTACTATTTTGTTGTGAACAAGTATGACCTGGAATGGAGCAACACCGGACAGTTATGAGGTCAAGGGCCTAAACATGTGGCATGCTTTGCTCAGGTGCAGGCATCGTTTTTGTGCCCAAACGGACCTTGGCACTTGTGTGCATTTTTCGCTTTTGACAACTATGCTCGTAACGTCTCCATTTGGTGGGATTTTCATTATATTACGTTTCTTTTTACTATCAAATAACGACTGTACTCCTAATTTTGTATTGAAATTCCATCGTTTATGAGGCATATATGGAAGCTAGCTTGGTGGCTAGATGAGTATCAATTAGGCTCTTAATGGATGTAACTACAAGTATGTTAATAAACAGTAGAAGACCAATATGCCTTTGATTATTAGCTACATATTGTACCTACAAGCTTCAATAATTGTCGGACATCTTCGTATGAGCAACATGTTTATATATAGTGGACATGTAAGATCATTTCAAGTGATCAATCTAAGTCTGCGATCTACACGTCCTTTATGAATAATCATCTACAATCTACATCCTACTTGAATCATCATGTAAGGTCCTCCTAATTGCTTACATGCATTGACTGTGTCAGCTCTTTTTCTCAAAGGCTTAAATCATTTGCGGTTTTTCATTTAACACATATTGTTATAGGACCTATATTCTAATATGTTCATATGGATGAATTTAGTGCATCAATCAAAGGATGCAGTTATTGACACTTACAATCTGCAATATCATAGGCAGTAAAAAAAACTTTTGTGTGGGCCGGGTCAAGCTTGTAGACTAGCAGATTTATGGGTTGGATATATTAGAACTCATCACTGTCACGCCCCGATCCGGGAAATCGCTCGTCCTCGCTAGATTTCACCCGAATCATCGTCCTCGCTGGGGCGTGATGCCGCACGAGCCTGGAGTTGCGCTCGTGCAAGGCAAGATAACAGGTTCACATAGAACTATCTCAATTTGATAACATAAGCAGCGGAAGGAAAACAAAGTTTAACATAAGAATCTCTTTTATTCATATTGAACTGAAGGTTACAAAGGCTCTGAATAGCCCACCATATATGCCAATTGGCTACAACGCTCATGATCTCTCTAGCTCACAAAGGATTACATTGTTCCATACATTATGCCTCTGTATAGCCACCAAGTAGTCTTCGGCCGAACATCACCATGTCGCAAGTCCGAACGCATGTGCGGTAGCTCCTCTTGAACGCCAAGGACTCCATGCCTCGGCACGTCCAAGCCAAGCTCCGTCCCGAGCCGATCATAACCTGAGCCTGCACATAAACTAGTGGGGGATTAGTACTTTCGTTCTCGCTTCGCACTGATCAAGACCCGCTCGCACCCAAACCAAACACTTAATCTTTTGGTGAAACATGCATCTTAATTGGTGATCTTTCTATTTAGTCTTAGGATCAGTTTCATAGCAATACGTAAACATAGCACATTATCATAAATGTGTCCCATACCGTGTTCCTGCAGCAGATACAGTTAGCCATAACATGAACGTAAACATAGTGTTCGTGCTCATCTCCGTCCCTTTTCGCCTAGCCTGCACTCGTTAGAACTTGCATAAGCAAACATATGATTCACGCAACCAACCAATCATAAACTTAGACATATGCATAAGGGTCGCAGGCCCTGCGCCTGCACCCAGCTCTCATCTCAGCCCACCGGCCCTAACTATATGAAGGTCACGGTGTTTCGCACCGTAATGGACTTGGCATCTCTTATGTGTAAGCCTACGATCGCTTCGATACGGGTTGCTAGCCCAATATCCGAAGGATCCCAAACTTACGGATATCATAGCTTATCACAGCACTGGACGGTCGCAATCCGTCCGAATGATGTGCACCATAAATACCACACATAATTCTCTCCTAGGCCGAACGGTCCCGGTGCCCCGCGTAACCGTCCGAGGGAAGCCGTACCCGTGCACGGGCCATCCGAGTCCATTGACCATGCAATACGCGCCATAGCAAACACACATAACATTCCAACCAAATCCTCCGTTGCATAAACATAGTCTCGATCCATAAACGGTTTCCCGTGCCATAAACGGTTTTCCGTGCCATAAACATATTCGCGTCTCATAACATAATCCACCATCCGTATGGGGAGCTCCGTCGGCGTTATGTCCCAACACATCCATATTGATGCACGACGCCCGACGGCTTAGTCGTCTAGTACTCTTATTCAGCGCGTACCATTCGTAAGTTATTCTCATAGCCTACTTCCGTAGTTACTCAGTCATTTCATAGCATAAGTGCCCGAGGGCATGCTCAGCGCCGTAATCAATGTTCTACGTCTAGTGTTCAATGTTCTCGGAGCCGTGCACATGATGCACATCTCATTATCATCTTTCAATGTTCTACCATCATAGCCCTACCGCGACCCGTGCACTCGATACATGTCGCTTTATTGTTCGATTGTTCAATGTTCTATCTTAGTGTTCAACACATACTCGGACCTTTACTCGCCGAGCTACGCTCGCTAACTCGATAACATCTTACGCATACCATAACATATTTTATTAGACGTGAAGGAATAGGGAGAGAGAGTCAAGAACCCGCCTACCTTAAGCCGATACGCCTTGTCGTTTTGCCGATTGAAGCGTCTCGCTTCCATAACTCGATCGCATAGCTAACTTCCGGACTTAGCCATTCCTTTGAACTACTCGGTTGATTTGGCCTATCGTGCCCATACCACGATCCGTAATCCAGCATAAAGGCATAGCCTGCACACCAGATCAACTAACATTAGCACTTGCTCAAACGAAACTTATCCTTTGCATCGATTCGATTCATATATTCCAACCGACTCAAAGCTCACCTTTGGCCAACGTAACTCTTGCATCGATTCGCATCGATACCTCATCGGGTCAACGCAACTCTTCGAGTCAACGACTCATCATAATGCACCGTGCGGAGCGGGGTATTACAATCACCCCTTCGATGTTTACCGTGCAATGCTATATATAGAAAGGTGCTTCCAGAACCAACATTACCTTTCGTATTTGCATTTACTTCTATATTATTAATTATCAGAAATGTTACAGGACAATGCTATAATTAAAGATAGGAAACTATCCTAAAGGAGGTAGAATTAGCTTGTTATATTGTGAAATCATGTGTTGGATCCTTTTTGCACCTCTACTGCTATAATTAAAGTGTTAAATTTGCAATCATTTCTGTCTCACCTCCACTTGTAGCAAGTGGAGCCTCAATTTATCTCCACTGTTAGCTGCCTGCAAGTAACCAATTTGGAGAAATGGCCGATTTGTTGCTGATAGAGTTTTGTTACTTTACTTAATATGAAGTGTTGGCATTAGCTTTCTATGCTTCTTTCTAGACAAACTTTCCCTGTGTCTTTTTTTTTGGGTGATATTTGCATACTACAACTTCTTTTTTTAATTATTTTTATTTTCTGCTCCTTTTGAATATAGCAACATGCTAACTCTGTGAGAAATTTGTAGGTTTTTTTGTCACAATCTGGATTGCAGCGGTAATGTTCAAGTCAAATGATATACTGAGGAAACAGACAGCTTTGAAGGTAAACTTTCTTTATGCATCTCTTTTTCTAAAATGCGTGTTTGTTGTGTCCTCATGAATCTCAACTTGGATGTTTTAAAAAGACTGTTAAGGTATTTTTATAAGCAATTATTCTTGTAATTTTGCATTTTGTTTTTCTTATTTATCAAGACTATTTTAAGTTTTATCAGGCCAAGACTTTCTGTTTTCTTGTTAATTTATTATAAAACATATTCATAAAATTTGCTTGTTATTGCAGTTGCAGAATATTGTAGTATTTTCTTGATACTTATATGAACTTTTCTTTAAAGTTTCTTTTAGCCACAAGCAATTTTATGTCTATCTACGTTTAAACACAAGACAGTTTGATCATATAGGTTCTCAGCAAATAATCTGGCACTAGCTTATGGAAGGTTGAATATATATTGTCAGTCACTCTCAACTCTTAATGTTCTAGTGTACATTCCTCTGGTCTTGTGCTCCATGGATATTATGCGTATTAGAACACAGATGCATATAATAGAACATAGAATATTATTATAAAAATAATGAGAACAATAGCATTCATAGTTCACTCCCCATCTATTTAGTATAAGTAGAACATATCAAGACCAATATTGCAGGGATATGGATATAAACAATAAATTTTAAATTCTGTGGTTTTATTATGTGCTCGGTCCGGGATCATGGAATGATTAATTTGATTATGCGAAGATTAATCGGATTGCGTGGTACACATGCTATTTTCTCACAAATTTTAAAATAACACGTAAAATATCGATAAATATTCAATAGCCATAAAATAAAGAAAAGTAGTTCACATTTTGTAGAGTTCATGAAAAACTACAAATACACATTATCAAACAAGAAGTCAAGACTGGAGTTAATAAAGAGTTATATTAAGTATTATTAATAGTATTAGTGGTATTGGTCTTTAGTCTCACATTGGATAGAACAATAGTGAGAGGGGTTAGCCTCTCCTATATATATGTAACTCCCTCATCAATAATGATCATCCTATTATTCTGATTCTACATGGTATCAGAGCCACAACCCTGGCCGCCATCCACCCCCCCTCCTGCTCTCTACTAAAAAAAACCCTACTTTTTCCTATCTGCCTCCAGCCCCCCCTCCTCTGCTACAGTCCCCCCCCCCCCCCCCCTTACAGCCCCCCCCCCCCTTTCCTGTCAGTCCCCCCATATCTGCCACCACCTGCAGCTCCCCCCCCCCTTGTCAGCCCCCCCTCTGCAGCCCGCCCCCCTGCCACCACCTCCTTCCTGTCAGCCCCCCCTCTGTCCGATCCCCCATCCCCCCCCCCCCCCAACAGTACATGCCCCCTGCTACAGTATCCCCCCGTCCGCCCCCAAACCCTCATAATTCGCATCAGGACTAAAGAATTTTCTGGGAGAACAATTTCAAAACAAGGATATGGGACTGTTGAACTACTTCTTGGGCATTGCAGTTACACGGGTAAGCAGGACATTGTAATGTCTCAGAAAAAGTATGTGCTGGACATACTAAATGATGCAGGAATGATACAAGCCAAGGAAGCAAGCTCACCCATGGTTCCAGGGGCAAAGTTACTCCCGGACGAGAGGGTCCTGAAGACCAATCCAGATCAGTATCGTCGAGTGGTTGAAAAACTCAACTACTTGACGGTCATGACTCGTTCGAACATTTTTTTCGTCGTGAGTGTCGCAAGTAGATTTATGGCCTCTCCACGAGTTCCACACTGGCAAGCAATTCTCAGAATTCTGTACTATCTAGTCCAGAATCCGGGAAAAGGAATTCGAATGGAGAATCATAGACATACTCATGTTGAGTTCTTTACCGATGCTGACAGGGGTGCAAGCCTGATAGACAGACGGTCTACGTTTGGCTACTCGGTATTTATTGGCAGAAACTTGGTATCGTGGAAGAGCAAGAAGCAGAGTGTGATAGTACGATCAAGTTCGAAAGCAGAATATTGAGCCATTGCTCATGGCACAACACGTATGTTATATCTGAAACATCTTCTACAAGAGCTGAAAAAAGAAGCATGATCTAAAGCAGCAGATATGTGGTGTGATAACCAGTCTGATATCCATATTGCTACCAATCATGTGTTTCATGAAAGGACGAAGCACATTGAAATCGACATTCACTTTGTCCTTGATGAGTATAAAAATGGGATGATAAAGTTTCACCACGTGAGGACCGGTGATCAAATAGCCGATATCTTCACGAAGTCTCTTTTGGGTCCTCGAGTTCAATTTTTGTGTAACAAGCTGGGCATGATTGATATCTATGCTCCAGCTTGAGGGAGGTTGTTAAGTATTAATATTAGTATTAGAAATATTGGGCTTTAGTCCCACATTAGATAGAACAATAGTGAGAGGGGTTAGCCTCTCCTATATATATATGTAACTCTCTCATCAATAATGATCATCCTATTATTCTGATTCTATAAGTTATAAGCAACAAGCCAAAACAACAAATGGTTTTATTTATAAGAGAGAGTAGGTTAAGTTATATTTATAAAATGGGTCGGATTAGTGGATATGCACAAAACCTGCCCTACTAACTGATTAATCTGATTAACTGCCCGCTTAACCGTTTTGCGGGCCGAGTAAGCAGGCCGCCGCTTACTTGGCCCACTTTCTTAAATATTGCACAGCATTGGGCCGCTTTTGAGTACTCGGCCGAGTTCTCTTCCGCGGAATCCGTGGAATGGGTATAAGGCACAACAGATAAGCTGACAACTTCATGTTGAAAAGTAGGATATGGAACAACAATGTATTATATATATATCAATTATAAATTATGATTTATTTGACTCATTAATGTGGCGAGTATTCCGATTCGTTTTAGTACTAAGTGGCAATTTTTCATACAATGGTGTAAATAAATGATGATGCATCATGATCCCCAATCTTCGGCTTTTTATTCCTCTAAATTGTAAGGAGAAAATTTGATCAGTAGTGAAACTGTGATACATTTAAGATATGGCAACAAGTACAACTAGTGTTTCAAAATTACGCTAACATGTATCTATGGAAGTTTCAGAGTCACCAGGTGTTTGAGGCATATTTGACATGGTATGTATGTGATATGAGTACCACTCCTCTTTTGAGCTCTCATTGCTTATATTTTGGACCAGTAACTGATAAGTTAACCAATAAACCTAAGGTAGCACGGTTGTTATTTTTAATACCAATAAAGAATGTTCAAGCCAATACAATTAAAAATCATTAACTAACTTGCCATTCCCAGTCGGTATGAGAGTGTATGCTGTCATCTCAACTATGTGATATATCATATATCTTTATCTGATTTACATTTATCTTATTGATTCTACTTTTGGATTATTAATTTTTATCTTGCCAGCATCATAAACATTTTATGGTTTGTTAATCACTTAATCGTACCACTCGTCTTTTGAGCTCTCATTGCTTATATTTTGGAACAGTAACTGATAAGTTAACCAATAAACCTAAGGTAGCATGGTTGTTATATTTAATACAAATAAAGAATGTTCAAGCAAATACAATTAAAAATTATTAACTAACTTGCCATTCCCAGTCGGTATGAGAGTGTATGGTGTCATCTCAACTATGTGATATATCATATATCTT
The DNA here is from genome assembly GCA_029216955.1 of Iris pallida. Lineage (NCBI taxonomy): Eukaryota > Viridiplantae > Streptophyta > Magnoliopsida > Asparagales > Iridaceae > Iris > Iris pallida. The sequence continues at coordinate 17,183 of JANAVB010034360.1, read as the reverse complement.
TATCTGATTTACATTTATCTTATTGATTCTACTTTTGGATTATTAATTTTCATCTTGTCAGTATCATAAACATTTTATGGTTTGTTAATGGTACCTTGAGCTTACTATCAAACTTCATATACACTATATTTTGTGAGTACCACTCTTGAGTTGGACCACAAGAGAAATTTCAAATAAAAGTATGTCTTGACCAAGTAAAACATTCTAGGTGATGGATTACCTTCCAACCTATACAAATTATTGAAAGAATTATTGAAAGTCGTCTCGTCTTTCTGTAAGACGTTCTTTTGTTTGTGAAGCGAGTATGTTCTTCAACGTGCCATGTAACATTTAATACAACGTTTCCTTTGTTGGTTTTTCTGCAGGGGGAGAGGAAAATTTCTGTTCTTATTGGGATTACACTTTGTTTCGTGATTCATATCTTTGCTGTTTATTGGTGGCACAAAAATAATGACCTTCTCTACCCACTGATCCTACTTCCTCCGAAGGAGATACCACCATTTTGGCATGCTATATTTATTATTATGGTCAATGGTATGCTCTTAACTGTTACTTAATATGTTTATGTGTTACCAAAAGAATCTTTATGTATGCTTGTGTTATTTGGTTAGCTATTTACTTGCAATGGCAGTATGTATCTTCGGTGGTAATTACAATGCATATCTTTATGCAATGTTAAATTTATTTGAAAATTTTATCTTGTTCGCTTCTTACTGAATTACTTTATACAGTCTTGTGTATGTAGTTCTTGAGGAAAACAATGTCTGACCTCTTCCTTAGAGGCCGCTTAGATAATCTGGAAACATACATTATTTGGAGATTAACATCTCTCATTTCATTGGTTTGGTGTTTTTTTATTCCTCCATTTAAAGGGAAGGAGGCTATTAAAATAGCAAGTCACCCAAATTGACATTGCTTTATAGTATGCACAAGGGGTTGATGATGGTCCTCCTAGGGCGAAATTTATTCATTATGCCATGTCGTCTTTAAAGTTTGAAAATGCATTCAGCAGGGCTCACCGAGAAAGGGGTCAAGGCAAATAGTGATATTGAGTGTTTTCACAGATGCCTTGAGCTAATTTTAACATGTTTGATACAACCAAGTTATGAAGAGAAGCCATCTCATGTTAGAAATCTTTCAGGAAAATGTAAGATGAGGAAAATATACTTTCCAATTATCCAATTTGTAATCAACTATGAACCAGATCCGACTTAAAAGCTATCAAATTGCTATGGCTAACTTGTCATCTTCTGATTGACGGCATTACTAACAACCAAAGTTATTTTAATGAGTTACATGCACATAATCTTATCCAGAAGTTGTACCTATTGTCCATAACTTCTATCACTTTGTATCTCATCAGTATTCCACTTGTTGCTTAAAATAGTTGAGATGTGTAATGAGGGCCATCTCAATCATCATAATCGATGTATAAGAGTAACATATCATCGTAAATTATTTCGCTTTAAAACTCTGGCATTTCTTCAACTCATCTTTTCTTTAAAGATGGAGCATGAATTCAATGTCCTCATTTCTTTTAATGTCATCCTCAGGTGTGAAGTAGTTGTAAAATCTCTGAATAATGATCCTTGGTCATTCCTCTGTGGAAGGCTTCTTCATCTTTATGCTCACATTTTGCCATGGATAGTGAATTTAGGATAATCGCCCCCCAACTCTTAACCTTTTTAAAATCATCTGATTATTTTAGGATCTCTACCCTTATCAAGGCTTTTATGTCTTCATAAATCCATTGGAATTTCATGTTAACTAAATCATCAATTTATTAGGTTTAAAGTTATTCTTTTTCATTTGTAATTAGAAGAAAGGAACACATAATGAAATCTTTGTTTTTGGTATATCAACCTTGTTACTTAAAAGGATAAAGCCTTGCCATCAAAGCAGAACTCTAGTTCCTTCACATCATTAGTACTGCAATTTGAAGTCAACATCTTTACTCCCTTGCTCTCTTAAGTTCGTTGTTAGTTTTGTACCAAGAAGCACGGACACTCCAAAGATTTCTGTCGTGACTCGTGCCCGTGTCTCTTTGTTGTCGGACACATAACACTCCGAAAATTACTAGGACACTACAAGATATGTGTCGTGCTAGTGCCCTTGCAACATAGATTCTTTAGTTCCAGAAGCTGACTAGTTCAAATTGAATATGACATGTTAATCTACTAACTGTCTGTTAAAATGTTTTTTACTTCTTACTAAATTACTGGATCTTAGTGGCACATAATTGACTTGATTAGATTTCTGGCTATGATATTTTTTATGACAATTACATTTCCAGTTATTCTGGTAACTTTGAAATGTGCAACACTATTTGGTACATGTCTTGATTCTTGAATATGTGTGGTCATCAGGTTATTTTGTTCCTTTTTTGGTCATCTTTATGATTTTACTTAATGCTATTTCTTTTGCATTTCACTTGATATCTGTGTAATGGATTAAGACCTTCTGTTGTCAACGTGTATTCCAAAAATGTTATTTCATCAACATTTGAAGTCACCATATAGGTTAAATTATTGGGGAACTTAACAAATTCCAGGGCATGTGCAACATGACTCCAGCTTTTGTTGTTCAACATTATTCTAGATAGCATCTACCAACTTGCTTTTGGTTATTTTTATAATATTTAAGTTCCATTGTACATTGATTATCATAAGTTAGACAATAACCTCTAACTACTGTTAGTACAGATTAAAAAACTCTGCTACACGATTCCAGAATTATATGACAGATACTGATAGGTCTTGTTTTCTTGATATTATTCTCGACTTTGAACCCACTAATTGCTCTTGTGTGCGATGTGTGTTGTGTACTACATGATTTTTTGAAAGATATTTGAAGGTGTCGAAGTGAACAAACTTAAGTTTAGAATATTGTTTGATATTTGATAGAATCACTTGATTGACAATGACAAAGTGAAAAACCAATGTGATCTGTTACATAGGTAAATACTTGTTTGAAAAATGCAACAGTTTAAAAGGCTATCCTTCAATTTAAAAGACTTAGATGAAGATTATTTTGTGTTAGCAAATAGTAATACCTTAATCTATCTACCTTAAATTTTAATAAAGCATGAGACTTTGGAAATTAGATGTAGTGGAGGCGCATATGACAAGTTTATGGTATGCTCCACCTGTCGCCAATGACCTGAAACAACAACATTTTGGTTTGTCTTTGCTCTTTCTTTTATTTCTCTGCGTAAGAGGATGAAACATGCATACTCTGCCTCCTGTTCCCTTGGCATGGTTTAAATCCTTCTCTCTCTCTCTCTCTCTCTCAAGTTTACTCTTAATTTAGTGGATGGATCATGTAGACTTGATCTTCCATTCCCTACACTAAGTTATAACATACGGGTAAACCCGTTCTTTTGAAAGTAAACATGGCTGACCGACGCTAAAGCTTGATGCAGCTAGGCAAATTGTGGTCACAAGTATGCTCTCGGCTGCTAAATCCTTGCTTGCCACCTTTTCCAAGAACTATTCATTTTGAACAGCTGAAGGCTAAGTGTTACCTTTTGGGAGCCACTATGCTAACCCTTCAGCGAGAGAGACGATACAATGGGCTTTATGAGCAACTTTTGCACACAATCTTTCTCTTTAGAAGGCAAATGAGAAGAAATAGAAAGCAAGTAGAGACTTGGATAGAGATAATACAAGAATCGACACCTATTTGAAGACTCCATTTTTTCATAGCTAGGAAGTACAGACACTCCAAAAATGTGGTCCATATCGTGTCGAACATATATGGGACACAGCCCAGACAATCCAAAACTCCATAATAGGTGTCGTATCCCTGTCACCAGGTTGTATCCGTATTCGTGCAACATAGATTCAAAGAAAGTGACTCTAAGTTGGTATCTCATCACAAACCATGTAGATCTTTGTTTGTAGCTGTGGGGTTCGTAACTTTGATTGTTGTATTGTTCACTTTACATATTACTTATTCTCTTTTCTTTTCTTTTCTTTTCTTTTCTCTTTGCTTTCATGATCTTAAGCGACATGGTCGGTAAAAAGTCTACCTTGCTATCAACCGACTCCTACATGTTTCATGTCCAGGCACTCTCTTGCTTTTAGTCATAGTTGTATTCGCTTTGAGTTTTGCCAACGTGTAGAAACTTAGTCAATCCTTGTATGGAGTTATGTTGTGCTCCATAACCAACATGGTTCCTGGTGGGAAATGTCTTGGATGATGATATTAAACTATATTTGTGTGTGACATAGATCTTAGAATTAACTGAAGAGATATGTTGATAATCTAGTTCTAAGTATGATGAATTGCTGCACAGATGTCTTGAAAGAGAGAATAAAAGGATATATTCTGGTACAGTAAAAGGGAATAGTAGCTTTCACATAGATGCCTTTTTCTGTAGGAGTCCTTGTTCATCCCAACTACCTTCTTTGTAATTCCTTAAGCATACAGTATATTACTCTTCAAGCACCTATTCTAGTAGTCTTTAACGAAACAATTTAAGGTTGGTAACCAAGTCTCTTGTACATCTAGTATATTGATCATTTAATAAAACCCCTGCTAGTTCAAGGATGAAACAAGAGGCATATCCAATCAAAAAGATATAATCATTTCCACTATCTTCTCAACATTATTTTATATCTACCTTGTTTCTTGATGATTAGATTCTTGGTTGGTATTAACGACTTTGAATCAGTTTCTAATTAGTTATCACTTCATTTAGATACTATGGTTCGCCAAGCAGCCATGGTGTTCAAGTGTGTATTGTTGATGTACTTCAAGAATAGCAGGGGCCGTAACTACCGTAGGCAGGTAAACATTCACTTCTTAATTTGTTTGCTGTACTCATTAAATTAGCATCATTGAGTCATACTTGTATCATACTTGTAAGTAGTTTATCTTTTTAGCATTTAAATAGTCCTGAATGTTTCTTTTCATATTCAACCCCATCATTGGAAGAAGTGCACACTTCATTGATGTTTTACTTGTACTTGTATATTACATGAACATTTCAAGTTGATTGTGTAACTTATGGGAATTTCAATTTTTTTTTTTAATCATTAGCACACGTCTAAGAGGCTCATGAGCTATGTAGCATGGTAATGTGACAGGTGTTCTTTGTATGACCTGTAGGCTATGATTCAGATTCTCGAGCACTGATAATTGTCGGATATGTGATGAGGCGTAGCTATGACATGCACAATAGTTTAGCTGTCTGTCATTGTGATATAAAAATTTAAATAATAAATGATGTGAGTGGGAAAATGAAATGACGGCTCAATGAAGTGTGAGTGACTATTAATCATATTTCTCCTTTCAGTTTTACTAGCTTAAATAAGAGATTGGAACATTAATAATTTATGATACTAGGAGCTAGTAGTTCAGTGCCCTATGTGTTTCAACCCTTTTGATGTATGTGTACAATCCTGTCTGCATCTCTCAGCCTCTCACTCACTTGCTGCACGCATACCAATGTTGTAACCCTGTTGTACCCATCTGCTACTTTTTGCTGTATCACACAATTCTTAGTGCATCCATGTCCATGCTTTACAGTTATTAGAGTAGCTTTAGGTTAAATGCATATAAATCATCATCATCATCCAAGCCTTCTCCCATCAGAATGGGATCGGGTATGGAGCATAACAAAGCTCCATATAAGATTTGACAAAGTTTTATGACCGGCTGTCGACCTGACATCAACCCTCTATGTTATGCCAAATGTCTAGCCAAGGTAGCTACGAACATGAGAGGGTCATGCCATAAAAACCTAGGTGGCTAGTTGGCAGGTAAGTAGACCTACCTTTTGGATTGTAGTTTAAGCGCATGCAACGAAGGAGCACCCTCCAAGTTAGATGAAGAGGTAAGGTAAGACAATACAATTTGCTATAAAGGAATTGCATTAATCTCTATGACACATTATGCCAAAGAGTGAATGAATGACATTCCCAATTAGATGTATATAAATCTGTAGCAAAAAAATAAATGTTAGATGAAAAGTAAAGATGTTGGTCCTTTTTTCATTTTGCTATGAGTACAGGTTATGTTTATTTATATTAATATATAATGTAGTACATTAGATGTTTATATGTCTATTGTCTGTCATATCCTACATTACAGGAATAATGACTAATTAATTTCCTCATTCTTTCCCATGTTCTACAAAGTATTATCATAACTTATGAGTTACCTTTATGCCCTTGGGATTTTTCTTTTATATATATATATATATATATATATATATATATATATATATATATATATGAATCAAAACTTAATATATGATTCTAAAAGCGGGTACTGAAATTCCCTCCAAATTATAATACGTGGTGTACTCTTATATGGCAATTAACATATGGTCATGCTCTTCAATTTGCGGTCAAGTCATTACAGTTTTTTACCAGGAATCCACATAAATGCTATATAAAGTGGCCATGGTGGTGGAATTATGATTTAGTTGTAGCATAATGTTTTGCCTTCTTTTGATGAGGTTTAACATACCCTTTCGGCTGCTCTCAGCTGTTTATGAACCCAGATGTTCTGATTAGAAAATGGTATCTAACAAGGGATGGATCAATGTAAGACCTAAAATATTATTTATATCATGTCTGACTAGCTATACTATCACTGCTCTTGAAGCACTTGCAAGTATTTAGCAGTATTAGTGCTGATTGGTAGTGTTTGTCGGTTGGTCTTTAGTTATGTGAAGTCATAAATGCTCATTCGACGAATTTTCACCAGCCACAAATTGACATTTTTCTAACAAAGTTATGCCATAGGTGACGATCTGCAGAAATGACAACTGATTTAGAAGGATATGCAAAAACAAAAACCCGAAGTAAATGACAATTTCTTGGAAAAAAAATATAATCAATCAATTTCAATTGAAGAAACAAAAGTCCTAATTAACACACCTTCTTCTGATTGACGCGGAACACTGAAACAAAAAACCTGATCTAAATTCATTTTTTCTGCAAGTGAGTGTCAGAAAGTTTGAGGATGGAATTTGTGTACCTATTATTGTAGAGGAAAGATAAGGATCCAAAGAAAATTGATTGGGATAAGAAATGGAAGCTATTATATTTTTGATCTCTGTTCTTTTAATAAAAATTTAATGCACATGGTGCAAGGGAAATTTCGTGATTGATAAACGCTCCGATCCATATAGCATGGCTGGTCTCATAGCAATCTTGTAGAGTTTTTTTTGTTCAACTTCAAAGGTATAGAAGCACTCCTCATTTCAACCATCCTATGCACGAGATCCTTCTCAATCTCTTCATCGCGATGAATAAATGATCCAAAATGACAAAATTATCACTCCTAGATATGTCTCGTCCATCTATATGTATTCACTCATTTCTCTTTGTTTATGGTTGAAGTTACATTTCAAAAACTGTCTTTGTTCTACTTACTTTAAAACCCTTAGAATTCAAAGTTTCTCTTGCTACTTCTATTTTGGTATCAAATCCTTCTGTACTTTCAGTATCGTCAAGAAGCATTGTGCACCATGAACCTGGATATGCCTAATAAATCCGTCCATAACTAACCAAAAAGGTAAGGACTTAATGTTGAACCTTGATATTAGCCAATGGTGATAGGAAATGTTTTGCAATCTCCTCCAATAGTTCGCATGGTCGTCATAACTTCATCATGTGTATCCCCAATAGTCTCAATATAGCTACTATAGACTTTTTCTCCAAACTCCACCACATTATCTCCCTAGGAACTCTATGATAAACTTTCTCTAAGTCAATATAAACCATATGTAAATTCCTCTCTCTTAATATTTCTGTTACTATTAATAATTAAATGGCTTCCATAACATGTGTGTGTGTACGTATGTGTTGGTTGTGTGGTTTCTTCGATAATCGCTAGACTCTCTGCAATACATGATCCTTCCTCCATTTTGTTTTCAGGGCCAAATGCTAACTCTCGTGGAGTATCTCCTCCTCTTATACCGTGCTTTGTTGCCAGCACCTGTATGGTATCGCTTCTTCCTGAACAAGGAATACGGGAGTCTCTTTTCCTCTCTCACTACTGGGCTGTACCTAACTTTCAAGCTGACTTCAGTTGTGGAGAAGGTTCTGCTGTACTTCCAATTCCGAATTAGTATTGGGTTTGCAGCCTGATGAGAACAAAGTTGTTTACTTTTAGTTTAATCTTGTGGTTTCAGGTGCAGTCTTTTTTTACGGCATTGAAAGCATTGTCACGCAAGGAAATGTATTATGGGTCCTATGCGACATCAGAGCAGGTATTATGATTGACTTTTCACTTTCTATTTCCAGAATGAGCACATCTCTCAGTTTTTATCACAAATATCGACTAGATAGTATAAGTGTAGCATGCCACTTGTAGTTGTTAAGACTGGAGGAAAGAGGGTATAATATGGAAGAAATCTATTATATACCTATGAGAATCTACCAATATATTGTTTACATGGAAAAGTTGCATATTTGTACCAAAATAAGAAATAGGGACCATTTTATGGATCTGTATATTCTATGGTTCCATTGTCAATCACATGATATGATAGTTGCAAAAGAGTCGATCATGATTTCCGTTACTGTCACTGGTGACTGGTTTACTTGGTGTGAGCAATAAAGATTTGAAGAACTAGCATGTAACCTGGTCATATTATTCTCTTTGCCTAGCCCCATATGTGGAGGGAAATTTTGGAGAACTAAAATTCCTTGACCATTATAGGTCCTTGCCTTAGAGAGGAATTTGGATGTCGAGTCAACATCTGTTAAAAGATTGGCTCATCCACCCAAGGTTAACATGAAATATTCTCTCATGAACATGACTCATTTCTATAGTCGCAGGCTAGAAGATGAATTAAGTTCATTACTTCATTAAGAAGGGAACTATTGTTGAAGCAACACAATTCAACTGATTGATTTCACTTCATCAGCTTCCGTAAGAATTGTGTTTTTCCTCTATTCGATAATTTAGTATTTTACATCCACAGGTAAGTCCGTGTGTCATCTGCATGAAAAAATAAGTTTAAAATGCAGATAGGATTTCTAATTGAATAAAAGGTTTATTTCTCTAATTAGGTTCATGGCAATTTAGAAAGCAATGGGTCCAACTTTATGAGGTTATAGGAAGACAAGGGTACATGTATGTCCGAGATCATGAATGAAGATTATGATGTCAGTTCATTGAAAATAAATTGATGACACGTCTGTTTCCCTTGCCTTCACCGGGGCAGAGTGCTTTTGGGTGGTGATGGGGCCCATGGGGGAGATACAGGGAGGGGAAGGAAAAAGTGGCTTGTGGTATTCCTTAGATAAACCTTAACTAAGGTTCACGTCAATTCATGATTTATGGCACTTTACCCCCTTTCTCTACACTTCATCTCCTTCCTCTAACCTCCTACCAGCAGTAGTTTCTTCTGGTGAAGGTGATGCCAGCAAAGTCGCATCTGCTTGCAGGTCATCAAGTCATATTCAATCCATCGTTGAGCTATGCAAAAATAAGAAATGGTGCGAAACAGAAATTGAAACTGCTGCTTTATTTTCTAAAACTTTCCAGAAATTCTCACAAAATCTATATAACACACTTGAATCCGTTATATACTCCTAACCCATATACCATTGACACTGTTGGACCAAATCTGGTCGGGTCGGTCAAACTTATCCCCAACTTTCTCGTTTTCAGCTGTTTTTACTGTACCCACACTCTTATTGCGTTATTTACCTTCTAATGCACTTGTCATCATGATAAGAGATGATTTTTCTTATTGCCCCAAATACTGAAGTATCAAATCTGGTAAAATAACCTCTAACTTAAGCGCCAAAAGTCATTAAATCATATTATGCATAAAGACTAATTCTTTCAGCTTCAAGATCTTGCAGGTAAATGCAGCTGGTGATCTATGTGCTATCTGCCAGGAGAAGATGCATGCTCCTATTTTACTTAATTGCAAACACATATTCTGTGAAGATTGCGTCTCTGAGTGGTACCATACTTTACCAGCTCCATTAATTTGACACAATTCATCGAGTGCCCGTCATCATTTCTGCGACTGCTGATTGACACATCTAATTGCATTTTTTTTGGATGTCGCATAAAATTTCAGGTTTGAGAGAGAGAGGACGTGCCCCTTATGCAGGGCTTTAGTTAAGCCAGCTGACCTCCGGTCCTTCGGTGATGGTTCAACGAGCCTCTTCTTCCAGCTATTTTAAAATCACAATTTACATCGAAGATGGTTAACAGTTATGTTACAGTCCTTATGTCTCCCATTGTTCGGGAGTTAGTCATGGAAGGGAAGGGAAGGGAAGGGTTATCCCATCGATATCCTGTAATTTGTCCATAGGCGCCCTTGATGGGAATTTTTTTTGGAAACAGATGAAGAAAAACTTGTCAGTATATATGATATATATGAAAATGTACATGCTAGCCATTTGTGTACTTGAGTTTTTTGCAGGGGTCGAAGAGTTCGATGGTGCATACACAGTAGTAAGACTTGTTGGATGAGATTTTTTGCAGAATAATAGTTGGTTCGCCCCCAACCTGAGCCCGTCGAGCTGACATGAACCCAGGCTTGAGCTGAGATTCGATGCCTGGGAGAAATATAGACAGGTTCTTTAGCATTATAAAAGAAATTGTGTGCAAGAATGGATAGTTTGGCATATTGCCATCCCTGCCTGCACTGTTATACATTGTTGAAAGGTTGCAAGTTGCAACCCCTCCAACTTTGATATGCTCATGGTTGCTAAACCTTGCTCTTTTTGCCTTCATCTCTCTGGTCACTTTGGATTGGCAGACAAGACAGTATCTGCCCTTGTCTCGACCATCTCGTCCTTGTTATCAGCTTAAAAATTGGTTTCGAGACTAAAATAAAACACATCAATAAAATCAAACACCAGCAAATTTCCTCTTCGTTTCTCGTTTTAAGTCTTGAATGGTAGAAGATGTGCTGACAGATGGATCAAAGGCCAAATTGCACTAGAAGTGATCCCGCAACAATTATGAAGTTTAAAGCGAATTTCCACATTGCCGACCTTCGGCAAAAGCCACTGTATAATTAAATGTCTTCAATGAGACTACGACATATGCTTCATTTGATTAGTTTCTCTTTTTTTCTCTGAAAAGATCTTTACTGAAACTTTAGAGCATCAATACCAAGGTTTATTACAATTTCTGGATTTTAGATTCACAATGTCGTAGCTCATTTTGTAAAATAGTAGACTCAATTGGAGACCCATGATGCTCCGTCCTAACCACAGGTGTTATAACCTGGACTTTAGAATGTCTACATTCAAAATGTAGTATCCCATTGTAGAATAGTTAGTTAAACACTCAATTTGGAGCCCCAATTACTATATTCTAAATTTTATATTACTTTTTGAAGAGAAAAAAATAACACCAAGTCTTTATCCACTCATCTCATTTAGATCTAAAGATTTTCTTTTTACTACTCTCATTCTATATTTATTTATTTTTTATTACAAATTTTGGAAGCTCCATTCCATCTACTATTGATCCTCTTAGAAAACAGTTTTCAATAAGTACTTGAGAATATCTTTAATTGTGCCGTCTCATGGAGCTTCCTTGCTTCCAACCTTCAATCTCCAGCTTTTAGTTGCAGTTACCTAAAGAATCAATGGTTCATGCAAAGAGAACATTGTATACCTGAGCCAACATGTCATCTAAAGAATCAATAATTCATGCAAAGAGAACAATGTCTACACACCGGTGTCAATAAGCTTCACCAGTGTCACTGTCAATGAACTGCATCAATAATACTAAGCTTTGCAGATGTTCATAAGCTAATGCTGAGCTCATTTTCACAGGACAGTACGAGCCTTGATTAACTTAATGCGTAATTTTTAAAAACAAATAAAAATATAAAAAGAAAATTTCAGTCTAAACTAACTGAACAGGTGGCCACTCAATCATGATTAATCTAGCCAAGGCATAAAAGAGGTCCTATACCTCATAAACAATTAAGATCGAAGACAGCCTGCAACCACTCTTGGTGGCTATTGACGAACCCGCAAACATTAAGGATTTTGAATACCGCATAATGTAACATCAAGAAAATTAGCTGGCTATTTATGGCCTACTTAAAGCTACTGGGAACATTTCATAAAGAACAGGAAAAAAATTCCAGTCATAGACTCCATGATACTACAGATGTTCAAGCATGAAAAGGAAACACAACGAAGAAACAAGCAAATATCCAGCTTTGGACCACAGACGAACATAACAAAACTGAGATTCAAAAACAATCTGAACCGCTGGAGAAGAAAGCAAGACGAGCACATGCTTCTTAAGAAGCTGACGAGGCATCGAGAAAAGCTCTTCCAGGCTGGCGTTTAGCAAGTATGCCGTGGCATCCAAGTAACTGCACAGGCATAGGAGTCGGAGATCAGTATCTAGAAAATATATGTGAGACAGATACAAATGGATTGAAACATAGGGACTGGATGGGCGTGATAGTCGAAATAAAGATCCATATATCACATTATAGTTCCACCTCGGTTTAGAAATAAGTTTTAAAAAATGGGAAAAGAAAATAATTTACACGTGATCGCAGTTAAACTATTCAGTGGCAAAACCTGCCAAACTTGCTGCTGTTCTTCAGCAGTTTCACTGCTTACCGGCAAAGACAGCAACCAAAAAAGGGGGTAACGACAGAGTAAAAAAGATTGTGTACAAGAATGCTCTCCTCTGTTCTATCCCTTTTTAATATGTTTATTTTGGTTTACTTTTTTCTCAACCAAAGGGTATGTTGATCCTTCTTAATTTTGTATTTCAATTGACGATGGGTTAAAGCACATAAATAACTGTATCTGGATCTGACAAAATAAGCTATTGGTCAAAACTTCAACATAACTCAGGTTTATTTGTGCCTTAAATACCAGCAGCTCATGGCCACTCTTAAATACCACAAGCCCACACTGCCTGTGATACAAAATAATTGTATCTGGATTCTGGACCTGACCAAATAAGCTATTGGTCAAAACTTCAACATAAAGGTCCATAAAATACTTATCGGGTTTACTTGTTCTTTAAATACCAGCAGCTCATGGCCACTCTTAAATACCACAAGCCACAATGCTACTGCAACAGGAGTAAAAATATGAGATGTCCACATTGGTTTTCTATGCCTGTGATACTTGGTGCAGAACTATTGGATTCATCCAAGTCCAGTTAATGAAACTTGAGCTAGGCTCAAAAGTTGCTAATGAAAAAAGCACCAGGGTAAGACACAACTGAAGAATACCTCACAGCTTTTGTTTTGCAGCATAAAATCTTATACAAGGTTGCATAGACAAACAGATTAAATATCCCTTCAGAATATATATGTATATATAATGTCTATATTTATGCATGTTTTATGTAGCACATAGATTTTAAGTAGCTCTAGAAAGGACCAACTTCAAAAATAAAAATTACTTTATAATATTTTAATTATGTCTCGTGTCCTATGCAACCTTGACATGAGTTTGTCATGTAATGTAAGTATCATGTCGAATATTCATGTCTACTAACGGAAAACGGATACAAGACGAATTGCCTCATAGGTAAATGAAGTGGACTCATATATGGTCGGTATTATGAGAGAAAATGATGCACTCAGGTTAAAAGCAAGGACAACATATGCAATGTATAGTAAACTACCATAACAAGGTACCATATCAAAGTAGTTGGAGCAATTTATCTAGGGACGATGAAATGAATTCTACGACCATAGTTTGGGGTGACTAAGTGAATGTTAGTGTCATGGTTAAGCGATGTCAACCCAGCTGTAAATAAGAATGTACCTTGGCATTGACGCCATCAGGAAGAATGCGATTCTCACTCTTCCAACGAATATAATCTGTGCGATTGTATTTCGTAAAGCCCCTGACAAAAAATGAAAGAAACCATTTATGAGAATTAAATCCTTTATGAAAAATAGAATGTTGAATACTGTACACTATTCCTAATAGCCACAACTGTATCTTCTAGGCAATAGTAAAAAGGTTTAGTCATGAAAACACCAAACACATAGATTATGTGACACAATAGAATGCCATTTAAGAGCCATAATGAATGCATAGAAGATGTGAGGATATATATATACCACTTGCGGCTGACAATAATCTTTTGGCGACCAGGGAACTTGAACTTGGCACGACGAAGAGCTTCCTGTGCATTATTGCCATTGTTATCCTTGCAACGGACAGATAAAAGGACCTGACCAATGCTCACTCTAGCACAGGTTCCTAGAGGCTTTCCGAAGGCACCCCTCATTCCAGTTTGGAGCCTATCAGCTCCAGCACATGAAAGCATTTTGTTGATGCGAAGAACATGGAAAGGGTGCACTCTCACCCTAAGATGGAAGGCATCCTTCCCAGCAAACTTTGTCATGTACTTGTTGCATGCAATGCGAGCAGCCTCAAGCGCCTCACTGGATACATTCTCCTTCTCCCAGCTGACAAGGTGAACACAAAAAGGAAATTCATCAACTCCCTTCCTCTTCATCCCTACATCATAAATCCTGATTTTGGGGTCTGGAACACCACGGCAATAGCGTGACTTGGGATATGGTTTGTTCTTGATCTGACGATAGCATCTTGCAGGTCCTAAACAAGACAATATCAACACCACATTAATAAATATATGGCTTCATATATGTTAAGCTATTAACATGACAATGAAGGGGAAAATCAATATTTTCAGGGTTATGACCTACATAAATAACAAAAGAAAGCATACTGAACTAATAATTAATAATAAAGAATATTCCGATATATGCAATAATTATGCTATTCTGATATATGTGATAATTATGTGCAGCGGGTCATTACAACTGTGGTAGATAGGTACGCAGGTAGTAGAAATACTAAGAATGTAAAGAAGATTGAACTAATATATATAGTTTCTTAGTGAGTACTTTAGTAGTATTATGTTTTAATCCTATCAAGTATATCATATAGTTCGCATGAGACAAAAACATACTCCATTTGTAATCTAAGAAAAAAGAGAACATTTCAATATCAGCCTAAACTGGTATACATAACTCCTTGCCACTATTTTCATTAAACAATACATCAATGTAGTTTATATAATGAAATCTTGGAATTAATGGTACACACTATCACTGGCACTTGATTCCCACCGGATCAATATCATCTCATTTGACTCCCACCGGATCAATATCATCTCACTCGACTCCCACCGGATCAATATCATCTCACAAAGCTCCCGCTCAACCTCCTTTCTCTTGTTCAACAGTGGTCGTTTGTAGAAAGAGAGCAGAAACTTGACCCCATCACCCCCTAGTTGACTAGTCCAGATTTTTGCTGCAAAAATTCTAGTGGAACTTGACATGGGAACTGGACTTGGATCAGGTTTCTGACCCTACCATATCCATGAACGGTAATCCAAAAGGCAATAACAATCAGATGTACAAAACTCCAATTAATAGCAAGTGTGGGGAAGTATAGTGTACAAGTGCCTTCATCACAAGCCAGATATCACAACTCCAAGGTCCAAGTGTTGAAGCAAACTACTGATGCACGCATGACATGCAGTTCCAACAACATTATGTCTGCTAAATTTACAACTTCAAGAGGCATAAAAAGGGACCAAACCGCAACTCAAAATAACCTCATCTTATTAAACAATTGAGAACCCGACTCAACTCAAGTAACATGTCTATTATGTGTAGGGCCTCATAAAAATTCAAAAAAATAATGAAACAATTATGACAGGTATCCTACAACAAGAAAGCCTTCAGGCAAATTTCAGCTATTTGAACCTGTTTACCGAAGGAGGCATAGACCTTGAAGATAGGAAGCAACAATTTTGACCCTAAGTCCCTAAACAAGAAAAAGGTACAGAAAAATACAAAAGAAGTTATCAGAGCATGGATATGATGCACAAATAGTACCCCCAAAGTTTCTGGTCAACAATTATGACCCTATGTAATGCAGGGTTGCTTGCATGGAATAATGAACCCGATAACCCTAGTTTTACACTATGGACGAAGAAAATCCAGTTGTTACTGATTCCTTCTATAAATTTGACTTGACCTATGTAAACGTACTTTGATGTCCATGGACGGATATGCCTGGCAAAGCCTTGAGCAAGCCCGAACCACTTCTATGTTCATAGAATACTAAAAGCTACTCCATTTTCTCCAATCGAATATAGATACCTCATATGCTCCCTAAAGCATCAGTGGAGAGCTTAGTTCATTTAACTTCGTCTTCGTTCAAATTCATTCAACTTCAACACTACCCTAAGTCCCTAACCAATATCCTCAACCACAAGGTCACGGGGGCTCAATCCAGAGCTCGTTAATACCGCGATAAGTGACGTATCGAAAACCATATCCTTTGTTAGAGGCTCAATCCATGTTCATTTACACCTACCCCCTAGTTCTAGCTAAAACTAGGTTAAAGGCTAGTTCGGTTCCGCCATTTTGGTATGGTGAAGAAACGGCAAACGCCCGGAACCAAACAAATTTCAATTGCCATTTTGTTCGCAGGAACCAAACTAGCCCTAGATATTGCCTATTTTATTATATTTTTTTAGTATGATACCAAGCATCCTTTTATGAGTGTATGCTTTATGGTGACGACGTGTCCTTACGGTGCCGTGTCGAGTCCGTGTCCGTGCAAACACGAACTATAATCATCATACCAATTAGTTCCGAACCCACACCAAATCATTGAACCAAACTATATAATTTATTTTTTTTCAATTTCTAGCAAACACAACGCCATCCAGACCTATAAAATAGGTCCGCACCGTGTCAGCTCGGATACGACACGGATGCTCTTCCAGAACACAGGACACGCCGAAACCAAATGGCTGCGTCGTGTCGGTGACAGCAATTAGAACAAACGGATCTAATTATTTTCTAATAAATATTGCTAAATTAATTTCAGAAGAAGAGGACTTACTTCTGCCCATGGCTGCTGAAGTGCTGCGGAAGAGTGTGATCGAATGTGATGGGGGCGGCAATTTATATTATATAGAGAGAACAAATCTCTAAACCCTAAAACTAAAATGGTAGGCCCAAGGCCCAATTTCCCCCCATATCTTAGGCCCTTGTCCAAAATTACAATGATATGAAATCCCCTATTAATATTACTAGACTACATCTACATACTTTGCACGTATTTTAATTAGAATATCATAAGGTCAATTATCGTCTTTTTGTCTTTTCCAGATGATTATTTATGTGTGTGTGTTTTTTTTTT
>JANAVB010034359.1:5000-35882 GCA_029216955.1 Iris pallida | reverse complement strand
TCTTCCTTCCGAACCCCTCACTGATGGTACCCTGAATGAAGATCTATCTTGGAGAAAAACTCTAGCTTTGCTCAACTGATCAAATAAGTGTCGATCCTGGGTAATGGGTACTTGTTCTTCACTGTTGCCGCGCGTTAAGCTTCCTGTAATCGATGCACATCGATGACCCATCCTTCTTTCCCACAAGTACCCCTGGTGCTGCCCATGGTGACACGCTAGCTTGGATGAACTTCTTCTCCTTCAGTTTCTCTATATGCTTATACCTTGCCTGCTCTGAATCCGTCATTCGGTAAACTCGATCTGATATCGATTTAGTTCCAGGTGCCACTATCTAACTCAATATCTCTAATCGGTGGTAGCCCTGGAAGTTCTTCAGGAAATACGTCTAGAAACTCTTCAACTACCTTCGGAATCTGAACTTCTTCCATTGCCGTTATTACTCCCTGCTCTTGTTGAGTTGCCCCTGATCTGACTAAGGTGAACTGCTTCATGCCTGGAATATCAAAAGATACACTCCCTCTACGACAATCTATTGTCGCATGACTGTCTTTCAGCCAGTCCATGCCTAAGATAACGTCGAAATTTCAACAGGAAATTCTATCAACCGGGCGGGTAAGGAATGCCCGCAAACTACAACGCTACATGCTAAAATAACTCTACTAACTCCTACGAGCCCATTACCATGAGTATATTTAACCTCCATGGTAATGCCTCGAACTCCATTCCTAGTCGTGTCACAAATTGTGCAGATATAAATGAATGGGATGCTCCCGAATCAAACAATGCTACTGCGGGATATGAGGCGACGAGAATGTTACCTGCCACAACATCTGCCGATGCCAATGCCTCCTCCAAGGACAGAGTGAATGCTTGCCCTCGACCTTCTTGCTGGTTTCCATGCTGCGGCCTAGCCTGATGCTGTTGCTGGCCCCTTCCTTGATGATGCTGGGGTGGTCTATGCTGGTGTTGCTGCATCGACGGTCCCCTGCTGCCGAAACATCTGAGCCTGCGGCATTAACGGATGCTGTGCCAACGGCCTTACTGCCACCGCTGGTCCTCGATACTGGCCTGCCCTGGTGCTGGCAGAGCAGGAAACTGTTGCCCTGGTCCTCCTGACCTCGAATTCATGGAACATATGGTAACCCGATGTCTGGATTTCTATATATCAGACACAGTCCATTCAATATCCGACACACATCTCTATGTGCCCCATCTTCCACAATAAGTGCAGCCCGCCGGGGGTTGCTGGTTCTTTCTCTTTTGCTGCTGCTGCGCCTGGGTGGTGGTGCTGGTCCTCGTATCGCCACATCGTGGATACGAATGCCAGTAGATGGTGCTGTTGTTCGGGGCGCTGCTCCCCCTCCTCCTTCAACCTGGCTGTGGGATCTCTTCTGACCCCCAGTCCTTGTCGTAAGCCTCTGAATGGTGATCTCATGCCTTCGAGTTGCCGTCAATACTTCGTCAAAAGTTTGGTAATTGTGCCCCTCTATCAATTGCAAGAGTTCAAGATGAAACCCTTGCTGAAACCTCATGGCCCTCTGGCTCTCTGTTGCTACCATCTCTGGGGCGAATCTACTCAATCTGCAGAACTCCGCTGCATAAGCATCTACAGTTTTGCCGGCCTGCCTGAGGTTGATAAACTTCTGTTGTAGCTCAAACCGTACCACAACTCTATAGTACTTGGTCTTGAATCTTGCAGTGAAATCGTCCCAAGCCACAGGACGTCTGATGTCCACTTCCTCTGATTCCCACCAATCACGTGCGAGATCCTGAAGTAACAACTTCACTAGATCCACACGTTCTTCTGCCGGTACCTTAGCTGCTGTCAGAATAGCCTCAATATCCTTAAGCCATGCATCTGCTAATGGCATCCTCCGTGCCCTCGAAACGGTGGGGGTTGTACTTGCAAAACCTGGCTGATGCTCCTGAATCAGTCCTCATTCCTCTTTCCAAAGCCGTCTGCAATCCTTGGTTGAGCAACACATTCTGCTCTTGTAGCTGAGTGTGCATGCGCTGCTGGGCCAACATCTGATGTTGCTGAGTAGCCATCATTCCTCTCATAATCTCCAGAAGGGCTGGTGTGTCCACTTGGGTAGATGGAACGTTGGTGGTGGTGGAACATCCGGATACTGCGGTTCAGCTGCTGGTTCTACTATCACTTCTTCTTGGATAGTCTCCTGAGGTGAGACTGGCCCTTGTTGCTGACCAACCTGGTCATGTTGCCCATGTTGCCCTTGTTGTTGTCCAGCTCTGACCGATACGGACGAAGTGCCCCTAAGAAAAGGGACAAGAGAACAATCAAACAACCGGACATGAAGGATCAATGAAGTCAAAGGATACCGGAATGTCAAACAAGGGTTGAGAATAACGAATCATGAGATCAAGGGGGAACACATGTGATTGAGACATCCTATAAATCAAAACATCCTACAAGTCTGAAATCAGACCTGCATGGGCTACCACTAAAACCTTGTCACGCCTCGGAACCAGAATATTGGAGAGCGGGGGAATGACTCAGCCAGCTACGTATTACGGGTAGATGAATACCGTATAATATGATCAATGCTGTCTAACCAGACGAGGGGGTGCATACTACATGAAAGTCTTACTATGGTCACTTCACATCTATTGTCTCAATCATTCAAACAAGAAGCAAAAATAGAGAACATGTAAGATAAAGCAGTAAGGCATCCCAAACGCTTAGTCAAAATGTTCTTGAGATCTGGCTTTACAAAATATAGCTAGATGGTATAGTAACATATACACAATTTTTATCAGCTGCAGTCTGACTTAATTACAATTATGTAAAAGTAAGTGCAAGACAATCCGACTAACATGTCGGTGCCAAACGGCTAAGTATGAAGTAAATAACAAAATGAGCGGTGGAGTAAGGAACCCACTCGAGTCCTCCTGCGATCATTCCCCTAGTATTGACCATCTTGGAGGTAGAAGTAAGCTGAGTCCTCGGAAACCGGCTCTAAATCTGGCCATGCAAAACCAGAGAGGTTAGACCTCTAATAGCAAGTACCACAAGGAAGCACGATATAAGGATTAAACCAGTAAGTAAGAGAATATAATAATAGATCTCTGCTTTCCACTAGGATTCATATAATATTATGACACTTCGAACCAACCTCCCAACCAAACAAGGACAGAAGTTGGCCCGTCATGTCCTGACATTTCGATCATCTCAGTTAGGCAACAGAGTAGGTACAGTACACAAACAAATCATCTTGAACGGCCAATCAACTCCTACGGCTTGCTATTGTGAGTCCCAAGTTATCCTGAAATTATGCAATAAAGATTCCTCAGTTCTTACTATGTGCGAGCAAGGCTAGTCTATCCAGTCAATCAATTGCCTCAATCATAAATTAGACGAGTCCCAGCGGGACACCCGTCATCAATATACAATATACAATAATAATATAAGCAGATACCGCTCCCTGCCCGTGTGGCAGGTTTACAGTATCTGTGAGAACCAGCCGGCCTGTCGGGTACTACTAGTCCCAAGAGGGCTGCCATGTAAGAACTTGGAGATCCATTCTCTCCATGCAATCATTATTTTATTTAACTTAATAGTCTCTACGTTGAGTGAAATCCCATGCCGTGGATCATGGTCATTCAAATGAGTACTTTCGTACGGGGTACGATATGCGCAACTCTACAACGTTACCCGTACGGCTAGGTTGTAGGTCTTACATAGCGTAATGCAACAATCAAATCTAACCACGGAGTAATCATGCCTTGACCATAAAGTACACATGATACTTTGTAGAAAAATAAATAAATTGAAGCCTGCACATGCCTGTATGTCAATATTCGGGATCAGCTAATCGATTACAATAGTTCATAACATAACGTGTCTCATTCATTTAATTCAATAAGACGACTAGCCAGTCTCTTAGTTCCAACTAGGAACGCATGATCAATTTTAGTCAAGATAACCATTATTATCAATGGTGACAAGGCATGAAAGTCAATTAGTATTAAATGGGGTCGAGTCTATAACTCTCAAGGTTAAGTTCCAGCCTTACTGGGTATCCATAAACCAGTCAAGACACAAGGCACGTTCCACACAACCATATATATTAAAAATATTAACATGCTAAGATTATCGAGTTCATAAAAAGGCGTAATAATATAATAGAAGAATTATCATGCCACCATTAAATGAATAAATTATAGAACAAATAGAAACACCCAGGTCAGGAAGTCACGCCAACAAGTCTATGCTAAGGCCAAAAAGTGGTTCACGTTGGCACGCACAGCGTGAGCGTGAAGGGTAATTCACGCACGCACAGCATGAGCGTGAAAAGTAATTCACGCACTCACGCACAGCGTGAGCGTGATAAGAAATTCACACACGCACGCAAAGACGTGTGCGTAACTCAAAATTCACGCTGGCACGTAAGAACGTGAGCGTGACTCAAAATTCACGCACGCACGTAAAGACGTGAGCGTGACTCAAAATTCACGCACGCACGTAAAGACGTGAGCGTGACTCAAAATTTACGCTAACACGTAAGAACGTGTGCGTGACTAAAATTTACGCACGCACGTAAAGACGTGAGCGTGACTCAAAATTCACGCTAACACGTAAGAACGTGAGCGTGACTAAATCTCCCGAACTCCAATCTTATGGAGCCTTCGTTCCAAGCCAGAAATGAGGTTCCCATGGTTCAGAATGGTGTGGAATGAGAAGCTCTGCCACATGAAACTATCATTTTCGAAAGCACGCCAGTTTGGTGGATCAAAACCCATGAACAACCGAGAATACAACAACTTAGATCTAGAAAAAACAAGCCAAAGAAATCAAAAATGCTAAGTACTAAACTCTCTTAGAATCACAAGAGGAAGACAAATGAACCATAAAAATGGGTGAAGGAGAAGCAAGATGTACTTGCCTTCTCCTGGTAGGTGGAAGAGAGTGATGAGGAAGAAGAAGAAGTAATTGGTGAAGGAGAGTTATGATGAGAGAGAAGGGGATGGGGGCTTTAAATGGAAGGGGTGGTGGTAGGTGGGGGTTTGTTGGGTCGGGTTTATTCGGATCCATCCAAGGCCAACCCGAAAGCAAAGCAGAAAGGTTAAAAGCAAAAAATAAAATACAAAAATAAAATGCAGGAATAAAATTGCAGGAAATAAAATACAGATAATTAATTAACATGAAATTAAAGGAATTTAAATACAGGATGATACATGATAATATTAATAAATATATATGAGTTGTATGTGTATAAAAATACGCATTCCGGGAACGGAAAGTGACAAAACTCGTCTAGTTTGTTTAGTTGTTTGGGACTTTTGAGAGTAGTCATGTTTAGACTATGTATTTTTGATACTGGACCTGTATCCATTTTTTGTCTTGACTATGTATTTGGAACATATTTATATACGAGATGATTTTGTGTTTGGGATATTTTCTGACTCAATATGACATATAGAACTGTTAGCTCACTTTGATCTTAACTTGCTTGTCTTTAGAACAGCTTACTACGCTTTATCTCAAGCGTAGGCTGGACATGACTCGGCCCGACCTAACAATTTGGGTAGTAGATCGTGACATGTTTTTAGTGGTGGCCTATGCAGGTCCTGACTAAATTGTTTGGTTACGTCATTGTACCAAGCATGCCTGCAATTAGGAACTTAAGGTAACTAGACAACACTAGAAATGACATTTAAAACACCTAGAGGATTACTAGGATTACAACATAGAAAACGCATCGCAGCATATGCTCGTTATTACAAATTAAACTTTCTTGTTGTTTATGATTATTTACTTAAAAGAGTCCTTATAAGTTCTTTTATTTATTAGATGGTGCTCACCCGCTCGTCCCAGTATGCCACACCTGAAAATTGTACACTTATATCCAGCCAGTTGATCAGTTGGCCGATGCACCTCCACCTCCACCTACCATACTCCCCTACTCCACAAATCTACCAACCCAGATGCCTCCACCACCTTCCACATCACAGTACCAGCAGGACCCGATACTCCCACCACCACCTATTAGTATACCTACCCAGGCTTTCGTCACTCTCGACGGAAACCAACTGCTCACTCTGATCCAGGGGTTCCTAACGACCCTTCAGGAGCAGACCATCCTACTCCGCCAGAGCATGGAGCGTTCTAAGGAGCGTACCATGGCCCCACCACCGGTAGAGCCACGGCAGAGAGCGAGGAATATCAAGGACTTTATGGGCTTGAACCCCAGGGAGTTCATGGGGACTGAGGGCATCATAGTAGCAGATGACTGGCTAGACTCGGTAGAGAAGAAGCTCCTTGGAGCTAGGTTGTCGGGTGACCTTCAGGTCGAGGCAGCGGGATTTCTGCTGACAGACTTGGCAGGAGTTTGGTTCAGGAATGAGCCACTATTTACGAGAGGGAGGGCCACATGGGATCAGTTCAAGATCCAGTTTAAGAAGAAATTCTTCTCGACCACCGCTAGAGTAGCCATGGGGCTACAATTCCAGAACATCCAGCAGGAAAACCATTCTGTTGACGAGTATGCAGCGGAGTTTAGTCGTTTGAGTCGCTTCGCTCCTAGTCTGGTTGCAGACCCAGAGGAGATGACGCGTAGGTTTTGCCATGGTCTAGTCCCAGACATTGGCATTCTTCTAGTGGTGAACGGGACGACTGACTACTACCAGAGCCTAGAGTTGGCCCGGAGCATAGAGGAGCATCTTCAGTCTTGTAAGAGGCCGGCTTCCGTACACCACAAGGGACCTTCCAAGCGCCAGACTTTCCAGCCAAGAGCACCGACGCCGCACCAGCAGACATACTGTCCTCCCACACCACATCACCCAACCCCACCAGTTAGAGCCCCGGGACCACAGTAGCAGAAGGGAGCTTTGTGTGTATTCTGTAGGAGGTCAGGGCATGATTACTCTATCTACAGAAAGAGGTTAAGACAGTGCTTAGCTTGTGGGTCTACCACCCACCAGCTTCGGGAATGCCCAATAGCGAGGGTACCAGGTGCCGGACCACCATCTAGAGGACCGCCACTTCCGACTCAGCAGTAGAGGTTCGGGCAACATCTGCAGCAGCAGAAGGGACCCCAGGGGAAGCCTTATAGTCTGGCTCTTGAGGCAGAGCCGGAGAGGTTTCGGAGCCAGATTATTTGGCCGACGTCATCACAGGTCATGTTTATTTGCATACTTTTCTAGCTCTATGCTTGTTTGATTCCGGTGCATCGCATAGCTTCCTGTCATTAGAGTTTTTACATAAACACCACTTAGTAGCTATACCTACCGAGGAGATGAGTAGAGTAATGACGGGAGATGGACCAGTACACATTAGGGCTATCTATAGATGCTCTATTACTATAGTTGGGAGAGAGTTTGGGGGACGATTCTTTGTGATGCCACTTCCCGGGTATGATATCATATTGGGAATGGATTGGCTTAGCTATGCTCACGCAGCTATAGACTGTCATGAGGGTAGTGTTCTCTTCAGTCCCCCAGGCACGACACCATTCAGTATCAGGAGGACGGTACCGAAGATCAGCCTAGAGCCGAACTGTTGTGCGACAGTTGGGGAGTTAGCACATAAAAACTATGTGGGTGTCAGTACTCAACTGTCTTGGTGGAATGAGCTCCTCGCCCACCCATATAAAACCGACACGTTCATTTACTTTGTGCAGCATAACCCTTTTTGATTGTCTTTCTACTCTTGCCTTAGGATTATTTTAGGACCAACGCCTTGGCCTATTTCGTGTATCTAGACCATCCCGTGCTTGCAACAACAACGTTAACTCATACTTCACCTCTAGAACCTTGTCGTGCCAACAACGTTAACCTATCAAGTCGTATTTGCCTTACGACCCAAATCAGAGACGCAAGTACGCGATGAGGCTCCACTTCCGTGTGACCGTGCTATAAGTCCTTGTTGAGGCCGTGTCTCGCAACTCAGTGAGGCTCAATCATATCTCCGCCTCACGGCCCTTTTTTACCTAATCATCATCCGACCCAATCAAGACTTATGGGTTAAGTGTCACTCGACCGACTTTGTCTTGCGATATTTTCTGACTTAAACTCAAGACAACTCAAACCAACTTATGTAACTTATATGCCGACAACTCAAGACTCGACGCCACATCTCGTGCCGAAGCACGGTGTCTTCGTTGTAGCCAAATCTTAGGCCCAACATTTTGTATTCCAACTGTACACACGTATTCAACTCAACTCCTTGATATACTGCACTCAGTACTCGACTCAATCCAAAGACATATACGCGGATCGCCGCCATGCCGACTCATCTATATGATTTGGTCACTGACTCCCAGAGCCATCGTGGACTCCTCTAGCTTTTGTTAGACGGGTGCCCTTTCAGCGCAATGTAGCTAGCCCCACTTCAAGTCCCCGCCTAATCCGTGTCCAGCACAACTAATTACTCGTTTCCAATCGCGGTCGCAACGGTCCCGTGGCCGCCGGGTTACCGTACAGGGAAACGACCCACCTTGTCGACAAGTTGTCCATGACCATGCAACACTCGACTCAAACTGACGTCTCACACAGTCATGCTACTTCTTTCTTCTGAGACCATATCGCCGACCTATAGCCGCGAGCATACTTCTTTCTTTTGAGACCGCCTCGCCGACCTATAGCCACGAGTATACTTTTCATGTTACCATATCATTTCATTCAACTCAATGCCCATTCGATAGTCCTTTCTCCAAAACTCATTGAATCAACCGTGGTTCATGCCTTAAACACTAAGTCCGTGCATCGTACCTCAAATCGACTTCCGATCTACGCGACGCTATCGCCCAAGTCATACTTTATATGACGGGCCTTGAGACCGTAAGACTATATGGTTATACCCAACCGTAGAACTCGTAGGACCGTGCTTGCTACCACTCCGATAGCCTAACATAACTTGCCTGACTTAAACGCACAAAGACTCGACGAACAAAGGCTGCGTCAAGCCTTGCATTGCGGAAACGTGCCGCACATGCGTTCGACTTTTGAACGACCAAGTCATTTGGGTGCCTAGACTTATATTATAAGCCGTGCAACGTAACTTAACTCATGGGACAAGCCAAGTCTATGCCAAGCCTTGGACGATAGGGCCGTGCATGCTTTATGAAGCATTTATGCGGGCGACCCCTATGACTTAGGCTACGTTCATACTTTGCCTACTCAACCAACTTTCCTTCTCCCAAGCCACGGGACGAAGGACCGAGTGTCATTTTCAAAGCACGCCGTGCACCGACTCTAAGCCGACCGTTGGACCTTTCCATATTCTAACTCAATTCGACCCGTCGGGATTATTCCCTTTAGCTATCTAGATTCATCACTTTTATTATCAAGCCTACTTGTGCAAGTTGAAAACATATGATTTATTATGTGAAGGCTAAGATGAGGCAAGTTCACCGAAACTACCCCACCTGAGTGAGCGGTCGCCTTGACCGAGCGATGTCTTCATGCAGCCGTTGTAAGGCTAAGTCCGAATGCCGTCGGCATTTCGATTCCACCGATTGACTGAGAGGGACGGGGCACTACATCATACACCACGCAGAAAAAGTTTTGTCCTCGAAACTAACTGAGTACACTTATCGACTTATACTTGATTCAATATTCCAGGACTCTCGCACATACTACTCCTATGCGTTCCCTCAAATTCGAGCCACGCTCGTGCTACCCTCAATCCATTTTTCAAAACTCATGATCTCATAATCTTCGACACTTCTCATTCCTCAAGTCTCACTTGAATTTAACATATCACTTAGTTTGGATCGTACACACATTCCAGGCGTCCCCAAAATATATGCATTTCAACCAAGCCTTGTGATAGTTAATCCAATTCCACCTATCGATCCATCCACTCAATCCTAAAAATTAATCCTACCGATGCTAACTCTCACAACATGGACATCTCGCCTAGCCGCTAGGCAATCTCTTTAGGCTAAAGTCAATTGTCAGTATTGGAATCACAGTTCCCAAACAACGATATCAACACTGACCCCATCCTAAGGTCAAACCAAGTTGATAGTACAGGGTTTCCTACCCAAGCTCGTATCACTCTGATTTCTAAACATTGAACATCGATTCCCTACACACATCCCAATATTTCGTCGTACGGGGTCCGAGTCATTCAGCAAAGCCATCCTACGACAACTCACGTTCAACCAACTTCACGACGTATTAAAATTGCTCATTCAATAAGTCATCTTGTATGGTCTATCCCTTCAAACACGTTCGATATAGTTCGCCTATCAATCCTTCTCAATTCAAGCACGCTATGACACAATTTAATCGCTAACCAAAATTTCACATTCCACATTTCCTAAATCATCTATTCCAATTCACAAAATCGATAACAAGGTCATCTGACTTAACAATACGTTGCACCCCGATCTCATACGAGTCAGATTATCCATGGTGGACATGAATCACCATGCACGCTCCCGCGGGATAATCATCCTCATCGGAACGTAACTCTTGTTCGAGTCTAGACTAATTCATTCTCGATGTACGGTTTGGACCTACTCAATCCTCAAGTTTATTTCATTCATCAATCGCAAGTCCTAACATCCTCAAATTTTTTTTTGTATCAAACCGACAAGTCGAGACAATCAAAGTTGCCGCATGTAACGCCCCAGTCCCAAAATACGTAGGACCAAGTACGTAAACATGCCAGCTATATACATACGAAGTACATGGGCCTTGTATGTATACATAAGCTGTAAAATGCAGTAATCCAAGACAAACTAAATCTCATCCACAATGAAAAGAATAATAATAGAAAAATCAAGTTGAATACTTATGATACATTCGTTGGGCGGAGACAAAGTCCACTACCAACTATCTCAATGAATGAAAGCTAAAAGAATCGATCCATAAAATGGCAAGACGAACCAAGTGCAATCATCTTCGAAGGAATGGAGAAGACCATGGCCTTGGCTAGAACACCTGCAGTGAATCATGAACACACACCTGGGGAAAAACCAGGTCCTCAGACGGACGTAGCAAGATACAGGAAGAATAAGCTAATATGAACTATCAGAATAATAAAATAATATATAAAAGACTATTCTAGACAAAATATGCAAAGGAGATTCTAACCGCCTAATGTGCAATTTAGAGGACAACTTTCATGCACATGGGTAGAGTTTTAGGCTATATATACGTAACTGGCTTCCAGTCATCTGTATCCATCCGTAACGTCCAAAATGTCAGAGGACATCTGCAAATAAATTGCCACAGTTCTATCCGGAGACTGTGGTTTACCTGTTTGGATTCCCATACGCACTAGCGACTGTCCTCCTCCAATATTTTCTACACTGTTCAAGTCATGTCCATGGCTCGTCCAGTTTTGTAACTGTTTGAGTCTCTAAAACCCTAGTCATAGCAATTACGATCATCTATCCGTCACACGACTTTAGAGAGGGCTAGTCCATAAGTCGTGCCCCTAGCAATATGTCTCCAACCGTGTAGTATTTGTGTCATGGCCAAGGGAGATATAAGAATATCCTCCAACAAGAAGGTAGTCCGCTAACACTAAGTTAACATGCATATAGTAAAGTAAAATGACTAATAGAGTCGCTTGCACCCAAGTATGGCTTGGACGCGCAGTTTATAACAAAGAAAACTAACAATATGAAACAAAATAATTAATACAGAAAATAAATAATATGACAGTAAATTAGCAAGGTATACTTGCCTGAGTCCTGAGCACTGTGGTGGTGAAGATCAGATAGAAAAGTAGGTGGAAGAACGACTGCCGAGGAACTAAGGTCCAAACAAACATCTCCGGATGTTAAAAATAGTCTATTATCTAATTATAATTAAGACTATAGCTATTAGATTTATTTAATAAATTCTATAATTAGGATATGGCATAGGTTTTCGTATTAGATTTCCGAAAAACTAAACGGATCGCATTTTCGTTTCCGGAAACTCCCGAAATCGCAAAAATACTGAAATACGTTTATTTTTCGGATATCTAATACTCAAATAGGTTTATAGAAATCTACAGAACAAATTTTTTCTATTAAAATATGTTTTTGGAAACTTTACCTCGATACGCTTCTTTTAAAAAAAATTGGAGACAAAACGGAGTTCGGAGCTAGGAGATATCGTCATTCCAAGTTGCTCTTGCTACTAAAAAGCGGGGCTGAATTCTAATGACGAAATTTAGAGTTTCTATTGGACTAAAAATAATTTCGAATTATGGGTGATAGAAGGGGGATGTATTGGGTTTATATAGGTATTTATTTCAGATTTATCTCCTAAATTAGATAGGATTTGATTTAAATAAATTGGTGTTTGCTTTGTTAGGATATGATATAGATATATGTTTTTCTAATAGAAGTAGGATTAGTATTTATTTAAAATATTGTTTATATTTATCTAAATTATCTATAACATTATTTAAAATTATTATAGATAATAAAGAGAGTTAATATTTATTTAAACAACTTTCATCTAACCTCATTTATACAAGCTGAAATATTTAATACTAATTTGATATTTATACTATATTATGTAAATAGTGTACAATATAAGTAACATGTAAAAATAATAAAATTTATGAAATAAATTCTAAAATTTTGAGAAAAATTGTATAATATAGTTTAGATCCTTAATGTACTAGAAAAATAGCTTTATATATTTTTATACTAAATTCATTAATGAGCACTATACTAAATATATGTAAAATAATACAATTTATATAATAAGTCAACAAATAGTTATTTAAAAATCAAAATTTTTTACAAATATTTATTTTAAAAAATCAGGGAGTTTACAAAAGTCTTATCTAGATAAGGACTAAGAAGAGTTTTAATTCCCGTTAGAATTTTTACTATTTAATTCAAATTGATTTAAAAGTAACTCAATCAAATATAATCCAATGTAGATAGAGACTAGGATTTATTTAAACCCAAATAGATAATTCTATTATTAAATTTAAACCAATACATTCATATCTAAATCCAAATCCTATTTAAATATAGATAAATTACACATTTAAATTAAACTATTTAATTTAAATCAATAGATCAAATCACAATTTAATTTATCACAAATATATCCATAATATCTTTTTATAAAATTTATATAATTATTAATTTCGAAAATTCCAATATATATTTTAAATATTAGTAGGAAATATTTTCAAAATATCCTTTAAATAATTTAGGTAAAAATAATTTCGAAATATAAACATAAATATTTACATATTTAAAATACCTTCTTGCTAAATAAATTATTATAAATAATAAAAATAAATTTTAAAAATATACATGAAATAATTTTCATGCGCTTTACACGAGTAGAATATTCACATAATCTAGTTTTTCTAAACTACAACTTATTAAAATAAGATAGCCTTTTATAAATAACTAAAATAATAAGTTTTGGCAACCTCGATAGATACTTTTCACAACTTTTAATAAAAATAATTATTATATATATAATTTTGAAACCATTACCGATAATAAAATCTAAAAGCATTTTTCTAAAAATATGTACCTCGCACATATTCGCACTCGACGAGTAAATACGAAAAAACGCAAATTCCCGCACGACGTACAATACGACTATGCGACGTATAAATACAAAAAAAACCAGTACTAAAATATAGTAGAATTTAGGGATTTTACATCGTACCCAACTTACAAAAATTTCGTCCTCGAAATTAAGAATAAGTAGAGGGTAAGAAGGCACAAGGGGTATATTGGTAATGACAATTCGACAAATCCTTGGGCGAGGCAAGAAACAACATAAACAAGCATTAGAAAATTGTGATTTAGATAATAAATCACGAACATGGCTAATAAACGTAAAAGGAAAAGATTAAGAGTTTTAAGTGGATCCATATAAATAATTTAGAGACTTAAGATATGGTTTCTTTGGAGTAGGTTGATGGCACGATTAGGAGAACGATTAGATTCACTCCTAATTGAAGTGATTAGGAAGTCGTGATAGAAGGTCGATGAAGGGACGAGTAGTTAAGACAAAGATATAGTCACATCGAGTGTTAATGGTCACAAGAGATAGGATAGCTAGAGGAAATTCAAGTACAGCGCTTTCGTCCTTCTAAAATAGGTGAAAGCGAAAGTAATATAGAGTTCAAAGACGAAATTATCGAATACGAATACGTGGTTCAAAGGCGGCCGAATAATTCAAAAAGAATCGTCAAGGCAATAGCGGATGGGATTCTAAGGGGTAAGTTTAACTATATCTCAACCACGTAGGATAATTGTGTGAAAGGCGAACCAAAGTGCACTAGGTTGATCAGACCATCATGCACCGGTTCTGACTAGACAATATGTCAGTGGGGGCCCCCAATAAAATATATGTCTTTGAACAAGCTTGATAAAAAGTAAGCTTGCAAAAATTAGACTATTTAGCAGCATTAGTCACGATGGTAAAAACATAGGCACGAGAGCGTAAGAGCGAAAGAAGGTAGAATTAGTTCAGCTCCTTAAGAATCTAGTCTTGTCATGTGATTGTTCCTATACATTCATCCTACTGTCTTTTGTCTAAGGCTTGGTGGGCTAGATAAGTTAGGGTCCTATAAGGTTATAGTCTAAGTAATCATGTTAATATGGGTCACAAAGAAAAAAAAATGTTAGGTCGTGAGGTATCTACCCAACTTACAAGAGTTAAACTAGTAGGGTGATGGAACAATGGGACAAGTCTACCTAGTATGGATTACCTTTCTAACCAACATCAAGCACGAAAGAAGGATAAGAATTAACGGTAGAGGGAATCAAGCAAGATGCAACTCGATGAGTCAAGCGAGAAGGCGGTCAAGTATGTGAATGAGATCCTAAACTCTAATCCTATACGCAGGCTTGCTTGGCACGGTAAAATAACCAAACAATTTATCTCGACCTGCATGGGCCACCACAAAAATATGTAACGCCCCAGTCTCAAAATACGTAGGACCAAGTACGTAAATATGCCAGCTGTATACATACGAAGTACAGGGGTCTTGTATGTATACATAAGCTGTAAAATGCAGTAATCCAAGACAAACTAAATCTCATCCACAATGAAAAGAATAATAATAGAAAAATCAAGTTGAATATTTATGATACAATCGTTGGGCGGAGACAAAGTCCACTACCAACTATCTCAATGAATGAAAGCTAAAAGAATCGATCCATAAAATGGCAAGACGAACCAAGTGCAATCGTCTTCGAATGAATGGAGAAGACCACGACCTTGGCTAGAACACCTGCAGTGAATCATGAACACACACCTGAGAAAAAACTAGGTCCTCAGACGGACGTAGCAAGATACAGGAAGAACAAGCTAATATGAACTGTCAGAATAATAAAATAAAATATAAAAGACTATTCTAGACACAAATATGCAAAGGAGATTCTAACCGCCTAATGTGCAATTTAGAGGACAACTTTCATGCGCATGGATAGAATTTTAGGTTATGTATATGTAACTGGCATCCAGTCATCTGTATCCGTCCGTAACGTCCAAAACGTCAGAGGGCATCTGCAAATAAATTGCCACAGTTCCATCCGGAGACTGTGGTTTACCTATTTGGATTCCCATACGCACTAGCGACTGTCCTCCTCCAATATTTTCTACACTGTTCAAGTCATGTCCATGGCTCGTCCAGTTTTGTAACTGCTCGAGTCTCTAAAACCCTAGTCATAGCAGTTACGATCATCTATCCGTCATACGACTTTAGAGAGGGCCAGTCCATAAGTCGTGTCCCTAGCAATATGTCTCCAACCGTGTAGTATTTGTGTCATGGCTAAGGGAGATATTAGAATATCCTCCAACAAGAAGGTAGTCTGCTAACACTAAGTTAACATGCATATAGTAAAGTAAAACGACTAATAGAGTCGCTTGCACCCAAGTATGGCTTGGACGCGCAGTTTATAACAAAGGAAACTAACAATATGAAACAAAATAATTAATACAAAAAATAAATAATATGACAGTAAATTAGCAAGGTATACTTGCCTGAGTCCTAAGCACTGTGGTGGTGAAGATCAGATAGGAAAGTAGGTGGAACAACGACTGCCGAGGAACTAAGGTCCAAACAAACATATCCGGATGTTGAAAATAGTCTATTATCTAATTATAATTAAGACTATAGCTATTAGATTTATTTAATAAATTCTATAATTAGGATATGGCATAGGTTTTCGTATTAGCTTTCCGAAAAACTAAACGGATCGCATTTTCGTTTCCGGAAACTCTCGAAATCGCAAAAATACTGAAACACGTTTATTTTTCAGATATCTAATACTCAAATAGTTTTACAGAAATCTACAGAACAAATTTTTTCTATTAAAATATGTTTTTGGAAACCTTACCT
Source organism: Iris pallida (assembly GCA_029216955.1). Classification (NCBI taxonomy): domain Eukaryota; kingdom Viridiplantae; phylum Streptophyta; class Magnoliopsida; order Asparagales; family Iridaceae; genus Iris; species Iris pallida. Next base: position 19,585 of record JANAVB010034359.1, on the reverse strand, counting down.
CGATATGCTTCTTTTAAAAAAAATTGGAGGCAAAACGGAGTTCGGAGCTAGGAGATATCGTCATTCCAAGTTGCTCTTGCTACTAAAAAGCGGGGCTAAATTCTAATGACGAATTTTAGAGTTTCTATTAGACTAAAAATAATTTCGAATTATGGGTGATGGAAAGGGGATGTATTGGGTTTATATAGGTATTTATTTCAGATTTATCTCCTAAATTAGATAGGATTTGATTTAAATAAATTGGTGTTTGCTTTGTTAGGATATGATATAGATATATATGTTTTCCTAATAGAAGTAGGATTAGTATTTATTTAAAATATTGTTTATATTTATCTAAATTATCTATAACATTATTTAAAATTACTATAGATAATAAATAGAGTTAATATTTATTTAAACAACCTTCATCTAACCTCATTTATACAAGCTGAAATATTTAATACTAATTTGATATTTATACTATATTATGTAAATAGTGTACAATATAAGTAACATATAAAAATAATAAAATTTATGAAATAAATCCTAAAATTTTGAGAAAAATTGTATAAAATAGTTTAGATCCTTAATGTACTAGAAAAATAGCTTTATATATTTTTATACTAAATTCATTAATGAGCACTATACTAAATATATGTAAAATAATACAATTTATATAATAAGTCAATAAATAGTTATTTAAAAATCCAAAAATTCCACAAATATTTATTTTAAAAAATCAGGGGGTTTACAAAAGTCTTATCTAGATAAGGACTAAGAAGAGTTTTAATTCTCCTTAGATTTTTCACTATTTAATTCAAATTGATTTAAAAGTAACTCAATCAAATATAATCCAATGTAGATAGAGACTAGGATTTATTTAAACCCAAATAGATAATTCTATTATTAAACTTAAACCAATACATTCATATCTAAATCCAAATCCAATTTAAATATAGATAAATTATACATTTAAATTAAACTATTTAATTTAAATCAATAGATCAAATCATAATTTAATTTATCACAAATATATCCATAATATCTTTTTATAAAATTTATATAATTATTAATTTCGAAAATTCTAATATATATTTTAAATATTAGTAGGAAATATCTTCAAAATACCCTTTAAATAATTTAGGTAAAAATAATTTCGAAATATAAACATAAATATTATCATATTTAAAATACCTTCTTGCTAAATAAATTATTATAAATAATAAAAATAAATTTTGAAAATATACATAAAATAATTTTCATGCGCTTTACACGAGTAGAATATTCACATAATCTAGTTTTTCTAAATTACCACTTATTAAAATAAGATAGCCTTTTATAAATAACTAAAATAATAAGTTTTGGCAACCTCGATAGATACTTTTTACAACTTTTAATAAAAATAATTATTATATATATAATTTTGAAACCATTACCGATAATAAAATCTAAAAGCAATTTTCTAAAAATATGTACCTCGCACATATTCGCACTCGACGAGTAAATACGAAAAAATACAAATTTTTGCGCGACGTACAATACGACTATGCGACGTATAAATACAAAAAAAACCAGTACTAAAATATAGTAGAATTTAGGGATTTTACACCACATCCTGATTTTTTTTTCCGAGTTCGATCATTCCCGCGACATGAATCACCATGTCAGCGCTCACGCGGAACGATCGTCCCAAATCCGACGCGACGCATGTGCGAGGCTGGAGTTACGCTCGCACAAGACAAGAAAGTCGACGCTGTGGTTATCCGCGTAATCATCAAGACACAATCATTTTATCCTACATTCAATCTCAATCAAAATCCTAAGTATAGCATCCAACCGAACAATAACATTTGCACGATCGTCATTCGTCGAGTCAGAGTACCCCCGGGTTATCGCATATTGATCTTTGATACGCCTCAAGACCATCGACGATATGTGTAACCTGACGATCTTTCTTTGCAACCAATTTTGAGTCGTACAAATGATGCCATCATTCGACTGGATAATCTTCTCGACACTCAAGTTCAAGTTCGATCATTATCCCTTTATCTTAAGTCATCGACCAACGTATTTTCTCAATTCGCATCATTCTTTCTAACTCAATCATCGAACGACATCCATTCCAATCCTCAGAGTCATTGCGTAACTTCAAAATTCAACTTTTCATGCACGCTATCTACCTGTCGTGCTAACTTTTTGTATACAATCCGTATCAATTTCCTCGATTAAGTCATTCGTTCGCTACACCTTAGCTTTTCCTCGATTTGATTTATCTACTCAATCATCTTCGCGTTTCATACTTGTGCAATCCTCAATCCCGTGCACGTCAATTTCTAAGTTGTTTGAATCACACATCGTTAAATCTTAAGACTACAACTTGTTCAACGATACTCAATCTACGGCTTTGCATACACGCGACGCTTGCTGATAGACTCATTGACATCCCGAATCCTCAATCGATTGATCAACATCCCTGAGGCTATCGCATACACCACTCAGGGATGAAGTCATTCAACACATCCACAACTTATCATTTGAATCAAAATCGACTTCTTCAAATTTTTTGTTCGAACCATTCCTCGAATTCCAAGCACACTCATCTATATCTCACTGACGTTATCGTCGCTCGATAGCACCCCTATCGATAGTCATCTCACTTTTACTCAATCGAGCTCAACTCATTCTTGTTCGACACAATTCGAATCCCGCACTCGACTTTTCTAAGGTCGACGCAATCTTTGGTGCATATGCCCAGCCCGACTTAGCCAACCGTGCTTACGCAAACAATTTTTTTTTATTTTTGCCAAAAACTGTTTTCCTATATTTTATAAAATAGATAGACTTATTGTATGGACATCCCGTAGGACATTTGAGAGAGAGAGCGCACCAACGATATCAATATTACGAAAGTAATCATTCAGAGTTTGCAGAAACAACGGAGTTAAAAAATTCAATCGATAGTCCAAGGACGTAAAGCCTTGCTCTGATACCATTATGTCACGCCCCGCTCCCGTAGGAGCGATCGTCCTCGCTAAGGCGTGATGCCGCACGAGCCTAGGTTGCGCTCGTGCAAGACGGGTTCCATGACGGCCGATTTCAGCGGCTGCGACGGGGTCGTCGCACAGAAGTTCCAAGCAGAGACATTGAATAATAGCAGCAAAATTTGAAGCAAAATACAAGTCATTTCAAAAAACTCTTTTATTGATATTGAAACAAAGGTTACTATGGGACGTAAGGCCAAGATTACAAGTCTCTCAAGCTCACTCATCTTACATTACAAGTCACTCAGCTCTCTCTCTCATCTCTCAAATACAAGTCTTGAGCCAACAGATGCTTCGGAAGGAGACGTCCATACATTATTTCCCGTATAAGTCTTGACTCCACGCGGCCGCACACTTCGAATCACCAAGGGACTCCGTGCCTCGACGCATCCAAGCGAGCTCCGTGCGACGAGCTTCTACCTGTGCCTGCACATGAAAACTATGTGGGTGTCAGTACTCAACTGTATTGGTGGAATGAGCTCCACGTTCACCCATACAAAACTGACACGTTCATTTACTTTGTGCAGCATAACCCCTTTTTATTGTCTTTCTACTCTTGTCTTAGGATTATTTTAGGACCGACGCCTTGGCCTATTTCGTGTCTCTAGACCATCCCGTGCTTGCAACAACAATGTTAACTCATACTTCACCTCTAGACCCTTCTCGTGCCAACAATGTTAACCTATCAAGTCGTGTTTGTCTTACGGCCCAAATCAGAGACATAACTACGCGATGAGGCTCCACTCCCGTGTGACCATGCTATAAGTCCTTGTTGAGGCCGTGCCTCGCAACTCAATGAGACTCAATCATATCGCCGCCTCGCGGCCCTTGCCGCCTCGTGGCCCTTGCCGCCTCGCGGCCCTTTTTTACCTAATCATCATCCGACCCAATCAAGACTTATGGGTTAAGTGTCACTCGACCGACTTTGCCTTGCGGCATTTTCTGACTTAAACTCAAGACAACTCAAACCAACTTTTGTAACTTATATGCCGACAACTCAAGACTCGATGCCATATCTCGACTCCTTGATATACTGCACTCAATACTTGACTCAATCCAAAGGCATACACGCGGATCGCCGCCATGCCGACTCATCTATATGATTTGGTCACTGACTCCCAGAGCCATCGTGGACTCCTCTAGCTTTTGTTAGACGGGTGTCCTTTCAGCACAAGGTAGCTAGCCCCGCTGCAAGTTCCCGCCTAACCCGTGTCCAGTACAGCTAATTACTCGTTTCCAATCGCGGCCGCAACGGTCCCGTGGCCGCCGGGTTACCGTGCAGGGAAACGACCCACCTTGTCGACAAGTTGTCCATGACCATGCAAGACTCGACTCAAATTTACGTCTCATACAGTCATGCTACTTCTTTCTTCTGAGACCGCCTCGCCGACCTATAGCCGCGAGCATACTTTTTTCTTTTGAGACCGCCTCGCCGACCTATAGCCACGAGCATACTTTCCATGTTACCATATTATTTTATTCAACTCAATGCCTATTCGATAGTCCTTTCTCCAAAACTCATTGAATCAACCGTGGTTCATGCCATAAACACTAAGTCCGTGCATCGTGCCTCAAACCGACTTCCGATCTACGCGATGCTATCGCCCAAGTCATACTTTATATGACGGGCCTTGAGACCGTAAGACTATGTGGTTATACCCAACCATAGAACTCGTAGGACCGTGCTTGCTACCACTCCGATAGCCTAACATAACTTGCCTGACTTAAACGCACAATGACTCGACGAGCAAAGGCTGCGTCAAGCCTTACATTGCAGAAACGTGCCGCACATGCGTTCGACTTCTGAACGACCAAGTCATTTGGGTGCCTAGACTTATATTATAAGCTGTGCAACGCAACTTAACTCATGGGGCAAGCCAAGGCTATGCCAAGCCTTGGACGATAGGACCGTGCATGCATTATGAAGCATTTATGCGGGCGACGCCTATGAATTAGGCTACGTTCATACTTCGCCTACTCAACCAACTTTCCTTCTCCCAAGCCACGGGACGAAGGATCGAGTGTCATTTTCAAAGCACGTCGTGCACCGACTCTAAGTCGACCGTTGGACCTTTCCATATTCTAACTCAATTCGATCCGTCGGAATTATTCTCTTTAGCTATATGGATTCGTCACTTTTATTATCAAGCCTACTTGTGCAAGTTGAAAACATACGATTTATTATGTGAAGGCTAAGATGAGGCAAGTTACCGAAACTACCCCACCTGAGCGAGCGGTCGTCTTGGCCGAGCGATGTCTTCATGCAGCCGTTGCAAGGCTAAGTCCGAACGTCGTCGGCGTTTCGATTCCACCGATTGACTGAGCGGGACGGGGCACTACAGCCGTAGAGATGAAGGAGCAGATTGATGACCTGTTGAGAAAGGGTTTCATTCGATCTAGTGCTTTTCTATGGGGAGCGCCAGTGCTCTTTGTGCCGAAGAAGGATGGTACAGTCCGGTTGTGCATTGACTATCGGGCGTTGAATACCATCACCATTAAGAACAAATATCCTCTGCCCAGGATAGATGATTTGTTCGACCAGTTGAGTGGGGCGAAGGTATTTTTCAGGATAGATTTGAGATCCGGTTACCACCAAGTGAAAGTCAGGGCTGAAGACATCCAGAAGACGGTGTTCAACACAAAGTATAGACAATACGAGTTTTTGGTGATGCTATTTGGTCTTACAAATGCGCCAGCTATCTTTATGAACTTGATGAATAAGGTATTTCACCAATATCTGAATAAGTTCGTCGTAGTATTTATCGACAACATCCTGATATACTCGAAGACACCGAAAGAGAATGCAGAGCACTTGCGGACAGTTTTGGAGATTCTGAGAAAGGAGAGGTTGTATGCCAAATTGTCGAAGTGCGAGTTTTTTTTAAACCGAGTGGAGTTTCTCGGTCATGTGGTCACTGGATAGGGAATCTCAGTGGATCCCGAAAGATTGCTGCCGTCGAGATATGGAAGGCTCCGACATCAGTTTCAGAGATCAGGAGCTTCTTGGGTTTAACAGGCTATTATAGAAAGTTCGTTAAGGACTTTGCTAGGATAGCTGAACCCATGACGAAGCTGACACGGAAGGACGCAGAGTACATCTGGTCAGAGGACTGCCAGGCAGCATTTGAGGAGCTGAAGAGGAGGCTGACGACCGCTCCAGTTCTGACATTACCTTCAGGATCTGGCAGTTTCACCATTTACAGTGATGCTTTGGGAAAGGGGCTAGGATGTGTCCTGCAGCAGCATGGGAAAGTGATTGCAAATGCATCTAGTCAATTACGGACTCATGAACGGAACTATCCTACCCATGACCTAGAGTTAGCTGCAGTGATCTTTGCACTCAAGTTGTGGAAATATTACTTATACGGAGAGCAAGTGAAAATCTTTACTGACCACAAGAGCTTGAAGTATTTGTTCACGCAGAAGGAGCTGAACATGAGACAAAGACGATGGTTGGAGTTGTTGAAGGACTTCGACATCGATTTACAGTATCACCCCGGGAAGGCAAATGTGGTGGCAGATGTACTGAGCAGGCATCAGATGGCATGGTATCTGATGATAGATCGACATTTGCGGGAAGATCTGGAGAATCTCGGTATCGAGATGGTTCGACCAGGATCAGTGATACAGATGATGGCGTCACGCCCCGACCCGAAATCACCCGAATCATCGTCCTCGCAGCGGGCATGATGCCGCACGAGCCTGGAGTTGCGCTCGTGCAAGGCAAGATGACAAGTTCTCAAATGGTCATCTTTTGATTCGATATTAACAACGAAAGGAAAACAGAGTATGCAAAACAATTCTCTTTATTGATATCCGAAACTGAGATTACAAAGGCTTTCGATAGCCTAACAATATATGCCAGATTGGCTACAACACTCAGGTTCTCTCTTGCCCACAAAGGATTTTACCGTTCCATATGTCATGCCTTCTATATCTCGGCCGCATCAATCCAGTTGCGTAGTCTGAGCGTCAATGCGATCGCACGCTTCAATGCGCTTCGGCATTCCAAGCCTCAATGCGTTCAAGCAACGCTTCGTCGCGAGCAATCCATTCCCTGCACCCTGCATGAAGCTGGTGGAGGATCAGTACATTCATCCTCGTATGTACTGAAGCAAAGATCATCTTTCCAAACCGACATTGTAGTATTTATGTTTATCATGCAACTTAGCTTATGATCTTGCTATGTTCTCCTTAGGGTCAATTTTATGGCATATCGAAAGCGTAAAGCATGTTATCATAGCAACATGTTATCGAATTGAATATACAAGCAAGCAAGCAATCTCGTGTTTATTTCGTGGCGTGACTTACCAAGTCGACGCACTCGCCCTTGCACCGACGTAAGGTGAATACGCCGTATTCCTTCCCTGTCGTGTTATATGTGCATCTCTAAGCAGGATCTCTATGCGGGATGCATATGCGCCTACACTTTCAACCCATCGTTCCTTAACTATATGAGGGCCGTTGGCGTATCCGTGCCGGAATGGACTAAAGGAGTTCCTTTCTTTTCTCTCTTTCTTTTCTCAATATTTGGTCGGGCTGCCTGGCGTTTCACGGGTTGGGTTGCAGTCCCAACAACCAAAACATTTCCGCTGCATACCATCATTTGTGGCTTTTCCCATCTTATTTAAGGATGTGCGCCTACAAAGATTATTCGATTTTCTCCTAGGCCAAGCGGTTCCAGGGCGCTCCGGCATTTAACCGTTTGGGGGAAACACCCGTGCACAGAAGATATCATATTTTATCTCTCGTCCATTCCATTAGACCATGCAACGCCCTTATCATTCAAGCAATCAAATTCAAACAACCAAACATAGTCTTGAGTCCGAGACTCAGACTTTATCATCTCGCGTCGCTTCTGTTAACTTTCTGTGTTCTTACGTTTCATACTTCGTTTCAATGATTCAATGGCATCGTGCCTCAACTCAATGCTTGTCAACCGAACGACCCGAAGGTCTCGAACACCTTTCGAGGCACCATGTTATATCCGACAGTTCCGCCACATTCATGCCACAACTCTATTCTCTCGCAACAAAGCCATTTTTTATTATCTCGTGCACGTAGGCACATTTCGACCGTACCCCTATGTTCTATAACTTAGCATTCAATGTTTGGGGCTTGCGTACTAGGGCGCTCGCCTATTGTCCTTCAATGTTCTAGACGTTCTAATTCGTGCGCAAAGGCACGGTATGGTTCGTGCACTAAGGCACTCGCCGAGTACAGTTATCCCATGTTCTTACGGCTTGCGCACCGAGGCGCTCGCCTTTGCGACATCCGATGTTCCATAGCGACTCGTGCATATGATGCACGTTTTATTTCAATTATTCTAACTTAGTGTTCGACACACACTATAATTTATCTCCGATCGGACCACGTCCGTGGCGTCGATAGGTTAACTTAGCATACAATAATATATTTGACTTATCGAATGAAGGAGTAAAAAAAAGTCAATCCTTCCACCTTGAGTCGATACGCCATTGTCGTTTCGCCGAGCCGATGCGGCTCGATTTTATGACTTTGTTGCACGGCCACTCTCCTGACTTAGCCATTCGAGCACTTCGTGCTTCATTGAATCATACGTCTGATTTGCCTTACCGTGCCCAAGTCTCAGCCCGTCGTAAGGCAACGATTTGATTTTGTGGACCCCTTACTAAATATCGCAAAAGATCGACCTCTAATATTTTCGCGTCAAAGTAAATACTGCACACGAAACCAACTAAAATCAATAATTGCATCGATTCGGACTTGCGCCTTGGTCGATTCGATTTCTTAGAATCTTCGAGCCGATTCAACACACTCATCCTTCGGGGCAATGCGGCGCTTCGTATCGATTCAACTCGATACATTCTTTCGGGACAAGGCAACTCTTCGTATCGACTTAGTTCGATGCGTTCCTCGGAACAACATAACTCTCGTATCGATTCGTATCGATACATTTCATTCGGTCAACGCTTCAGCGTAATGTGCCGTGCGGAGCGGGACATTACAGAATATACCACTCAAAATAAGGTTCGTCCTCGAACCAAAACCAACACTCCGACTAAGCGTTTTATAAATCGTATCACGATCTCGTCCCACCAACGTTGTTCAGTTTCACACTATCTCGCAAGCTTTTCATTAACATTTCAAAGTCATCCCTGCAGCTTGATTTGAATTTTGTATACAACTCGATTTGGATTCATACCAATATTCAAGGCGTCCCGAAGATATATGTATTTTGACCAATTCCAGTGGTAGCAAATTAGAACAAAACTGACAGGTAAATTTCAATCCTATGCTTGCCATCTCGTACTCTCGATCGGACTTATCCTTAGCAACTGTTCTCGAAATTTCATCGCATACGTATATTCGATACATACATGATTCATTCAATAAAGTCACTGTACGCTACGCGATTCAAAATTGCCTTTCTTATTTCGTATGTTTCATATGGACTACCAACTCTATGCGTCGCGTCAAGCCGTCGTGCATCCAATCGCAACGAGTCTCTGCAACGCCTTGCGTTCGAAGTTGCCACCCAACTATTTTCGAAGTCTGGCTTATGCAACTTATCTCGATATGATTTCCTTTGTTGACTTGCAAACGCATCAACATTCAGGACTACGTCCGCTAGGTTACTTACATATTTCCCGTGCTTAACTTCTTCCGACGCAACTTTAAATTGATATTGCACAAAGGCCACAATCTATCCGACACAAAAGTTTACATCAAGGCGACGGTGCTCAAGGAAACGATCGCCTTAGTATGAAGGTCTTTACGACGCGTCTTACATTCAATTTCCTAACGAGTAGGAATTCACTAGCCAAATTCCCAACTTATCCATCTCGCAACATCGAATGTAAATTTTGATTCACGCAAGCTCAATTGTAAGGTGAATCCGAATCTAACGACATGATTCGTAAGTCATTCCCTTATCATTTCCTCTCGTGCATAACACGTTTCTCGCAATCGCCTATCCGAATCACTAAGTCCGTTGGTGAATTCTAGTTCGACCGTCGACAAACATAACCATTCAAGTATTCATCCGACGAATACTCAAAATCTAACTATATCATTCTCAATCGAAAGCTGTTCCAACAATTCTCGATCGCCTAGACTTACCGTCAACATGTACCGTGTTATATTTGTTATCGGTGCAATCTCATATGCGATATCGCATGGGTCATCTTACGGTCTGCAGCATTCAATTCGATTTGGCGGTCAAGTCATCTAGGGTCAGCTGCCCCGAAGCTACGCTCGATAATTGTGGATCATTAACGAAGGACAGTTTACTACGAACCATGCTATATCTTATTTCGGAGCCAAATCACGTTCCGGAAATTCTACGCGACTACCCAATTTTGGGCAAAATCATTTCTATCGGTGCAACTGATGTACAACTATCCTCCGAGTCAAGTCATGCACTACCGTCGATGATTTCGTAATTTACGAAACATCTACTCGTATCGAGTTCGAGTCTCTCTTATTCGCTGTCGACACACGAGATGCTATACGCATCGAACAATCGTCGATGACTTATAGTCTCGTCTTGATTAATCACAAAGTTTATGATCAACTAGTTCGTTCCTTCTCTTATCGTTATTTATAAAACTTTGATAGCGCAAGGCGCACTCCATTTTGTATTCTCACATCGTGCTTACGTTTTCTTGCGTATCGATCTCGATACGTCGTATCAATTTCGATAGCGTAAGGGTCAACTTTGAATCCATTTCAACGTCGACAATTTGCATTGCATATGTCCAAGTTCGCAACAAACTTTTCCATACACATTAACTCATTTTTTGATTCGCCGTATCCCGCTATACTTTGATCGCATAACTGAGTTACCGATTATCCAATATCGAACCCTCAAGTCATACGATCTTGCCCTCTAAGTTTCGTGTATTTTTCAGTCGTACTCAAATTAGTGTCGCCGTAACGTAACCAACTATTCCTTAGGCACGATTACTCACGTCAACCAACTCTTCACCGAAGTCGCACATCGTGCGATTCGATTACAATTCGCATCGCTCCAACATTTCTATCGAAATCGTAAGTCGTGCGATTCGATTCGTCTTGCCCAATATTTCTATCGAGAACGCAAGTCGTGCGATTCGATTCGCCTCGCCCAACATTTCTATCGAGATCGCAAGTCGTACGACTCATTTGTAAGCTCAAGTTTTCCTTTTCCATCGGTCCGATTATTGCTTCAAGGCATAATCGTTCCGTTAGTCTCGGTCGTTCGACCGACTTATAATTCTCGTCCGACGTATCGTTTATAGATACGAGTCTCGCCTTATCATCCCAACCGATTTTCGAAGAACACTTGCATCAACATTTCGTCATACAAATTTTCCATCGAATCTCGGTACTCTTCCGTTCGTTGCGGACAAACCTTCCGCAATTCTCACAACGCGTCGACACAATTTATCGCACAAGTGCTATACCATATACCACTCGGAATCGAGTTATTCATCGCCTACGTGGTATGGCATATACCACTCGGAATTCAAGCCATTTCCCTCGCACTATACTTAGTATAAACCTACAATCTCTTCCGACTCACGATTTCCGTAGTGATCGTGCTTGATCACAACCGTAACTTCAATTCTATCACAATCCGACACAACTCGATTGATGTTCTCGTTTGCCAACATAAGTTTGGTGTGCAACCGAACGATTCGTTCTATCGATTTACGATTTCAGTTCCTTTACGTTGCATCTCGTGCAACAATTTATTTTGATATGCGTTGCACCCCGTGCAACAATTTTTACTTCCGATACGCATTGTACATCGTGCTACGATTTATTTCTGACATCTCATTTCACTTTGTGCAACGATTTATTTTCAATTTTCTTTGCACTTCGTACAACAATTAATTTGATATGCGTTGTACCACGTGCAATGATTTTACTTCCAACACGTATTGTACATCGTGCAACAATTTATTCTCGACTTTCCAAGTCAATGCCCAAATCCGTTTAACACATTCGGTATTGGCTTATCACTTCTCACTTTTATTTTAATGCATATTCACCATTAACTCGTTGTACTTCATGCATCATTTTATTTCTCTTTCAATATGTCATATTGCAACAATAACATCCCAAATCGTATTTCACAATTTGTAGCGCTTACAGCAACTAACATTTTTACGGCTCGTTGCATTCAATACAATATACCCTTCGCGACTTTCTTAGCAATCATCATGAAATTTCCAAAACACATGCGGTAAAATTTTATGATTTGTATTAGACTTATTGTATGGAACATCCAGTACGGCATCAAGTTGAGTCAAGAGTGATATCAAGTGGTGGTGGGCAACTTTTAGAATTGTAATGAAGCGAGCGTCCAGAGAAAATTGAGCCTAGAGCTCTGATACCAATTTATCATGCCCCGACCCGGAATCACCCGAATCATCGTTCTCGCAGGGGGCGTGATGCCGCACGAGCCTGGAGTTGCGCTCGTACAAGGCAAGATGACAAGTTCTCAAATGGTTATCTTTTGATTCGATATTAACAACGAAAGGAAAACAGAGTATGCGAAACAATTCTCTTTATTGATATCCGAAACTGAGATTACAAAGGCTTTCGATAGCCTAACAATATATGCCAGATTGGCTACAACACTCAGGTTCTCTCTTGTCCACAAAGGATTTCACCGTTCCATACATCATGCCTTCTATATCTCGACCGCATCAATCCAGTTGCGTAGTCCGAGCGTCAATGCGATCGCACGCTTCAATGCGCTTCGGCATTCCAAGCCTCAACGCGTTCAAGCAACGCTTCACCGCGAGCAATCCATTCCCTGTACCCTGCATGAAGCTGGTGGGAGATCAGTACGTTCGTCCTCGCATGTACTGAAGCAAAGATCATCTTTCCAAACCGACATTGTAGTATTTATGTTTATCATGCAACTTAGCTTATGATCTTGCTATGTTCTCCTTAGGGTCAATTTCATGGCATACCAAAAGCGTAAAGCATGTTATCATAGCAACATGTTATTGAATTGAATGTACAAGCAAGCAAGCAATCTCGTGTTTATTTCATGGCGTGACTTACCAAGTCGACGCACTCGCCCTTGCACCGACGCAAGGTGAATACACCGTATTCCTTCCATGTCATGTTATATGTGCATCTCTAAGCAGGATCTCTATGCAGGACGCATACGCGCCTATACTTTCAACCCATCGTTCCTTAACTATATGAGGGCCGTTGGCGTATCCGTGCCGGAATGGAAGAAAGGAGTTCCTTTCTTTTCTCTCATTCTTTTCTCAATATTTGGTCGGGCTGCCCGGTATTTCACGGGTTGGGTTGCAGTCCCAACAACCGAAACGTTCCCGCTGCATACCATCATTTACGGCTTTTCCCATCTTGTTTAAGGATGTGCGCCTACAAAGATTATTCGATTCCCTCCTAGGCCAAGCGGTTCCAGGGCGCTCTGGCATTTAACCGTTTGGGGGAAACACCCGTGCACGGGAGATATCACATTTTATCTTTCGTCTATTCCATTCGACCATGCAACGCCCTTATCATTCAAGCAATCAAATTCAAACAACCAAACATAGTCTTGAGTCTGAGACTCAGACTTTATCATCTCGCGTCTCTTTCGTTAACTTTTCGTGTTCTTACGTTTCATACTTCGTTTCAATAATTCAATGGCATCGTGCCTCAACTCAATGCTCGTCAACCGAACGACCCGAAGGTCTCGAACACCTTTCGAGGCACCATGTCATATCCGACAGTTTCGCCACATTCATGCCACAACTGTATTCTCTCGTAACAAAGCCATTTTTTTTATCTCGTGCACGTAGGCACGTTTCGACCGTACCCCCATGTTCTATAACTTAGCATTCAATGTTTGGGGCTTGCGCACTAGGGCGCTCGCCTATTGACCTTCAATATTCTAGACGTTCTAACTCGTGCGCAAAGGCACGGTATGGTTTGTGCACTAAGGCACTCGCCGAGTACAGTTATCCCTTGTTCTTACGGCTTGTGCACCGAGGCGTTCGCCTTTACGATATCCGATGTTCCATAGCGACTCGTGCATATGATGCACGTTTCATTTCAATTGTTCTAACTTAGTGTTCGACACACACTATAATTTATCTCCGATCGGACCACCCCCGTGGCGTTGATAGGTTAACTTAGCATACAATAATATATTTGACTTATCGAATGAAGGAGTAAAAAGAAGTCAATCCTTCCACCTTGAGTCGATACGCCTTTGTCGTTTTGCCGAGCCGATGCGGCTCGATTTCATGACTTTGTTGTACGACCACTCTCCTGACTTAGCCATTCGAGCACTTCGTGCTTCATTGAATCATACGTCTGATTTTCCTTACCGTGCCGAAGTCTCAGCCCGTCGTAAGGCAACGATTTAATTTTGCGGACCCCTTACTAAATATCGCAAAAGATCGACCTCTAATATTTTTGCGTCAAAGTATAACCTGCACACGAAACCAACTAAAATCAATACTTGCATCGATTCGGACTTGCGCCTTGGTCGATTCGATTTCTTAGAATCTTCGAGCCGATTCAACGCACTCATCCTTCAGGGCAATACGGCACTTCGCATCGATTCAA
>JANAVB010034358.1:0-105041 GCA_029216955.1 Iris pallida | reverse complement strand
GATCGTCTCGTTCGGGGTTGTTGATAACAAGCATATGCTCATCCGGCCCTACCTCGAAGCTGATTTTCTCCACATCCGTGCGCGAGACATTTGGATGGTCGCTAAAGCCCCTATGAGGTTGTCACGCCCCAGTACCGAAATACGGGGACGGACGTCGGCCAGTGTCACGATCCGCTCCCGCTTTTGGAATACGAGTACGTGGCCAAGTCCAGCCTACGTCGTACAATCGCGGTAGTACGCTATCTATGATAACAATGGTCCACAACAAGCACAATACAATAAATATCATCCACAACTAAGCCATCAATATTAACCAAAAATATCATATCCAATAGTCTCAATATAATAATGATCAAATAATCTACTACAACTCATAAGAGTCTCGGGAACAAACCCGGATAGCATAAAATAAAACAAACTAAACTCTATAACTATAACTACTAACCACTACAACAACAAAAAACCCTTTTAATGACGGCTAAAAAGCGTCATTAATGACAAACCATGACGCTTTTTTTTTCACAGCAACCGTTATGAAAATGGGTGTTATAAATGTTTTTTAAAAGCGTCATAAAATAACCGTCATGAATAGTTTCCATAAAAGCGTTAAATAGTTAATATTAGTGCACAATTCAGAACAATTTTAAAACGTCATGAATAGATAATATGTATAGGCTCAATGCAGCACATTTATAACACTTTATACTATTCAAATTAGCATATTTATAATGCTCTATACTGCACAGTATATATTACATTCCAAAAACTTAACATTATATATCACCATCTTTATTACATTTCTCAAAATAGAGTACATATCAACATCTTCATTACATTGAATATCCAAATACAGAATGTACCCAAAAAATAGGAATAAATCTCTTTTGCTAACCAAATTATTAGAAATATTTACTTAAGTAGATTCTAACCATGGATCTTCTCTCTTCCATCACTTGAAGATATCGGGAGTCCCAAAGAGAAGTAGTGTCGCAGCTGAGCGACGACTTGGTGCTGCTGCAGCCGGCGCCGTCGTAGGAGAGCCTCATCCTCTGATCCCTTACTCTCGCCTGAACCCTCACCAGCGATTGCATGCACCTCAGCGTCACGTTGTGCCCTTTTTGCAAAAAATCTCAGCTTGATCTGCTTCAACACAGTTTTGTTGAAGTGAAGACACTGACATCACATCTCCAGGTGTGTGCGTGGAGGGAGTTGAGGGCGCCGAGTTTGGAGAGGGTCCAGCAGTGTTTGCAGTTCCTGAACTATTGGCAGGGCCAGAGGACGACACAGGCTGTTTTCTCTTATTACCACTTTGATTCTTGAGAGCCTGTATTATGCATAAGTACAAGAATATTTAGTAAATATGAAAATAAAATAATCAAGAAATTTACTAAAAAGAGGATAAATTGTCAGAGATGCACAGCTAAGAAATAAAACCACCACTCAAACATGTGGAGTTAGATCCAAGAGCTGATTACTTACAAATTTAACTGATTGCTAAAATCTAATATTAGAAAAAGGTGTCAAAATAAGTTCTTTAAAAAGATAAATAAACATTCTTCTGGGATCAGCTTAAAGAAAGTTGTGTAAAAACTAAGCTTTTAGAATTAGCTCTTGCTCAGAATAAAATGATTACTTATTTACCAAATTGCATTTATAAATTAAAACATCTACATTAAAATTAGATGGAATATATGATTAGTATCAGTCCTTCCTTGTCATTTCTAATCTCAAAGATCCCTACTCCCTCTTAGCTTTTATAAAGCATTCATCATTCTCCCAAATAACTGTCCTTCAGTATAATTGTCTCGCCCAAATAGGATCAATGGCCACTTAATGTAGTGAATGCAAACAAGATATTTGCAGGGATTTCATACACTATTTATACAGTTAAGTACATAAAATGAACCATTCAGACATCAAACAAGGTGAAGGAAACTCATGACAAGAATGAAACTCATGCACCTCACCTCAACACAGTTTCAAACTCTATACCTTTCGAAGGATTGAAACACATTCTTCCAGTCTCTCAATCTCAGCTTGATCTGCTTCAACTTCCATGCCTGTTTCCTATGATTTAATACATGAGAACACATTACGTTTCATGTATTATAGAAAACTATCATGATTGGATAAACACACTTCTTAATTAAATCCAAATAATAGTAAAAGAAAGGGAGAAAGCTTAGACATTTCCTACTGATGGATCAATCATGTACTAAAATCGAGCTCAACGAATGTTACTTGCTAGCACAATGTATAAACAAGACAGGTTTCCTTGTTACTCTTATAGTTCTGTCTGTTTACATAATCCGACACTTTACAATGTAAAAGGGAGGCACTTCTATGGAAAGAGGCTTTCCTCTCCCTTTAATTAAGCTGTATAAACGAATAAACATAATTCTGAAACTTGCCTACAAAGAATTAAAGAAGAAGGAAAAAACACTATGGGAGGGAAAAATTCATCCCAACCCTACTAAAAACTTGCCCTGTACTTTCTAATTTGAAGAACAAATTTACAGGATACTTGGATGAAAAGAATTGGATGTACAAGATCTGAAGAGAACCATCTGCAGCTCGAAGCGAAGGATGGAGGAAAAAAAAGGAACAAACTAAAGAATGCTTGAGGTCCCGACTGCCTCACTCGCGTAAAAATTGGAAGGCTGCGTTCTCGAGAAGAACATCCGGTGGTTGGACATCCTTGAAGTCCTTCTCTAATACAGAACTTGATATGTCATCCACCGAAAAGGGAATGCTGCAGGAGTTTTAACAGAACAATGTTTTACTTGTGTATTCCATACTACTATTAGATAAAACGAAAAGAAACAGGAATTTTTACTCTCTTTTACCTGGAGTTATCATCCAATAAGAACGCATTGCTATCTGCATCATTGGCGTCCTCTGTCATTAATACCCTCATGCTGGAAAGAACCTGGGTAATAGATCCAATAGTCACTGAGATGCAACTTATGTAGGAAGGGTAATAACATTCCTTGCTAAAAAAACATAAAACATAAACCAGTAAATGTATTAAGCAACCAATAAAATATTGGTAAAATAGAAATTCTGCTTACCAAAGGGCAGCTTTCAAATTAAGAAATTACTATAAACATTGAAGTATTAAACATTAGGCAAATAAAAGACAGGAGAAACCAAATATATCTAAACAAGAATATGGGATTTTAATGGAGTGCACACCTCCGAGGAGACGCTTTGAGTGTCATATTTGTCATCCCAGTATTGTGTGCATATTCTATAAAGCTGTTGGACACTCAATACCTAAAAGAAAATAAGCAAGGATGTATATGTCAAGTGCATGAGAAAGAATGAGTTTGCATGTATCTGTAGAGTGTATGTGGGAGAGTATTTATGCACGAGAGAGTGAGTTTTTTGTTACTACCGGGCAAAGATCATTGACTATTTCATCATAAGATATCCTGTTCTTCTGAAATATTACCTGCAATACACAATAAGCAATCATCAGACCCAAGATTATGTCTTCAAACTATATGAAATGATAACATAGTGAGGTCACAGATAAACTAAATGGCAGAACTGAACATGCTGATAATTCTCAGGAACACAAGCTAATTTATAATCTAGACACGTTTCATATTAAAATCACGCCTCAGGTCAAAAGCTAATGAGTTTGACTAGAGTCAACTATAGAAAGACACATTAAAGCATATAAGAGAGCTTGTTTATGCATGTGCTGCGCCATGCCCTAATTTTCCTATAATTTTACAAAATTTTGAAGTACCAAAAAACATCATCACACAAAACAGAAGATTGGCATCATGGATAAGCAGGCATTTTCATCTCGACACTGAACCATTGAAAATTCAGTAATCTAGAGAACCCTAAAGCTTATTGCAAAAGTTGGAGTCAGTATGAAACCTGGAAGCACAACTATTGATCTGTGATCATAACTTGATAGTTAAAATTCTACCGTTAGTATTGACTTATCCGAGTCCTGGCATTTAGTGTTGTTGGGTAAACGCCCATCCGGAATGGAAACTGTTTGGCACCAAGTGCCCTAAATAAGCATCACGCCTATAAGTATGGTGGAGTCAATACCAAGCAGTGCTACAAAGTATAACAGGATCAAATATTCACGTAATGAAAGACCTTCATCAACCAGTCACCCCATTGACGAGTACAACTTTGACTACAATAATATCAATAAGAACTATCACATTATATCCAACTCTGTAGATCTCAGATATTCTCAAATAAAAAAAGTATCTATTTCTGAGGCAAACATCAACGAGCACAAAAAAAAATTCACAATACTCGTGTTATGAATCAAAACAGGAATTACACATATCGTATCAAATGATACAAACAATGTGAGTATGCTTTACATACCAAGAAACCCACAGCTTGCCTTATGTGTTTAAGTTCATCCCAAGAAGACCCAGCATACTGTAATGTAAGAAGCAGGCAGATGAACATAAATGTTCTGACAACACCCACAGGTAAAAATGAATACAGTAATAAATCAAACTGACCTTTGGTTTTGCTTGTCCACACTGTAGTTCCAAATCAGCTATACCAGATTTCACATATTCTCCATCTCCTGGAAGGTGAAGACGCACTCGAGGGGGTTCGTCGAGGCCAGGGAGGCGCAGCTCGCCGTCCCGCTCCGGGTGGAGACCTTGCTCATCGTGTGGGAGTTCCCGTACAAGGGGAGGGGCAGCCAGGTCTAGGTATGGGGACTGGTCTTCAACTTCCGAGCCGCGAGGAAGAGGAAGAGGAGGAGGAGAGGAAAAATGGAAGGAGCGGAGGAACAGGAAGAGGAAGAGGACGCTGGACCGAAAATTTTAGGGTTCATGGAGATGGAAATGAGCAAGAAATTGAAAGGGGTTTGGAAAATTTTAGGGTTCAGGGAGAGGAGGGAAGAGGGGGAGGAGGGAAGATCTAAAAATGATAGGGTGTGAAGGGTTTTGTTGGAAGTTTATTAATTACAAGTTTGCCACCGCTCTAAACAATTAATGACGCTTTGTTTTATAAACGTCATAAAAAGCCCAGAATTAGTAAAAACCGTCATAGAAATAAAGGTATTTCGAACTTTGATAACGCTTAGGTATCAGGCGTCATAAATACGTCTTATCGAGCGTTATTAAAAGGGTTTTTTGTTGTAGAGAACTAATGCGAATCCATAAGGAAGAAAATATGCTAATTCGCATCAGTGCTGGAATCGGGTACGCTAGTGACGTTAGGGTCGCCAACATACTCACCGTAAACTTCAGGACATATTTTATCGTCTAAAGCTGAAAAATAGTTATCCAATCAGGATTGGAACAAGCCAACATGATACAAGTACAATATAAAGCAATAAAATACTAAACATGGAAAATAATGATCAATGGAAATAATGAACAATATGAACAAGAAATCATGGGATGGAAGAAACTAATAAGGAAGTAACAAGCATGAAAGTAAAGAGACTCATATAATCACTCGTAGTGTACGTGTCGTGAGAAGTACAACGTTCCTACACATGGAAGGCTTGAGCGAACGATGAGGTTATAAGGCCCGCCCCCGTAACCGGGAGAGTTACAAACAATACAATCAGGGCTTTGTCCATGTGCCTAGTAATTGTACCCCTCTAATATCCAAACCTCACTATCATAAAAAACACGGTCTCGATAACGATAAAGAAATATGAACAATAGTCAATCATTCAACTCTCGTGTGTGTAACAGCCAAGACACGAAAGTATCATGTATAAGTAAAATATAACAATATAAAGTAAATATACATGAAGGTGTCAAGAAGTACTTGCCCGAACTCCTGGATGGATTGATTTCACAAGTTGAAGACAAGATGAACTCTGACCTAGAAGCTATCAAATCATGCCATTATCCCACGAACCCCGTCGCACAAACAACCACAAGTTAGATATACAATTTCCACTCTAAAAACCTTATAAAGTAGCTAATGGGTTAACATAATTAATCCTATTTTAATTCTAAAATAAACCAACTAAAAACCTATTTTAACCTATTTAAATCTGAAAATAGAATCTAAACACAAATAGTTGGCCAAAGTCACGGTTCCAAATTCGGGACCCATGGTATGCAAACCAAGACAAACTGTTAACTAACTAGTCAAACATTTTGAATTCAAAAGTTTGAGTGTGCAACGTAGTAGATTTCAGCGCCACGAGTGCACTGAAATTGACCATGCCACAAAATCACGATTTGGTCAAAAGTTATCGCCATTATGGCTAACCGTGACCAAATCGATGAATCGTTGACCAAAACTGAATTCTACGAATAAAATAAAATACTAGATGAAATTCTGAATTTCTAGAAAAATTATATTTTGTAGAGATCGGTGTCAGCTTTGCAAAACTTCAAGCGGATCGCAAATAAGAGTTTCGGGTCCCTTGGAATCTCGAAAACCGCACGCCACGTCAATTTTTGGACAACCGACACTCAATTAATTATCCAAAAATTTGAGGACAAAATTCCAGAAAATAAAATATATATATTCAGAAACCAAACCTCAATACACGTCTAGCAAAAAAAAATGTGAATGAAACAGACGTCTAGGTCGACGGCAATCGCTCCGCGAAGTCGAGATCTCTACTAGAACTCTCTCTCAAAAAGGCCGTTGGAATTTCTAGGTTTTCGTGAATTAATAACATATATATATATATATATATATATATATATATATATATATATATATATATTTTGGAACCAGGTAAATTGTTTCTGGAATCGCTCCCACTGGGATTCGAACTCCTGTCCACTCGGGTCGCATGCATCTCTCCTAACGACTAGGCTAGAGGTCATCTGCAACATATATATATATATATATATATATATATATATATATATATATATATATATATATATATATATATATATATATATATGAGAGAGGCGGTGGCTGACTCATTTGAGCGCCGACAGGGGGGCCAGGGGGTCGTTGACTGTGCTGATGACTGTATAATTAATTATTTTAATTACATAAAATTATTAAAAATTCATTCTAACTCCAAATAAATCCCAGAAAAATCCAAAAAATTTCTAGAAAATTCTAAAAAATATTCCTAGGTGTCTAGAGAATAAATAAAATGTTTGGTCTCAAATCACTTCATGTGTCTCCACAGTAAATCCCAAAACCCTATGAAAAAAAAAATTTCTATAGGTTTTAATTATCCAAAAATTTCCAAAAATTTCAGAAAATTCTAAAATAGCGAAATAAAATATTTGGGACTATCTAGGGACCCTAGAAACCATATGTCACCTAATTCTATCATACTTCACCTATGGGCTTAGATGCGCCCCCTTGGAATTCCAAAATCAAATCCCTATTTAACAATAATTTTAATCACTCTATACCTAATAGTAATAAATAAAATAAAAAAAATATTCTCCAAAATTATAAAAATTATTTTTTTAGGAAACCAAATACTACAAACTACCCCCTTAAAAGATTTTTGTCCTCAAAAAACAAACGTCTCTAATAGCATAATATAAATACATAACTCTTAGAAGCAATCTAATAATAATTCATAAGCTATATCATGGAGAGATAATGACTAGCAATATAAAGGAAACTAATTAATAATATTTAATCAACCAATCATTATCAACTAATTAAGCATGCACCCTATCTAATAACTATAACTAGGGTAGGCTCTATAAACACAACATCCTCGGATGTGGGACTCTTAGGCTTTAGGATGTATGGGTCAGGTACCCTCTCTAACCTTATGGATCACACTATGCCTTATATCAACCTTTGCTAACTAAATGAAGGAAATGACATGGTTAGAACGGTAGATACAAACACATCAAAGAAATCACGGACGGAATCAAGCATGATGCAAATAAGAGACAAGAAGATCCTAAGATAAATTAGACTCATAGGGTTAGAAATCCTATTTTGTGGATGATATAACCTCCTAACTTCAACTCTATTCGCAGGCTCGTAGTAGTATATCTAACTTAAGCACTACCACGAGTTCGCAGTCTTTTGCAAAATTGGACCTACATGGACCACCATAAAAACTTGTCACGACCCGCTCCCACTTTTCGGATACGAGTACGTGGCCAAGTCCAGCCTACGCCGCAGCATCGGCGGTAGTACGCTGTCTATGGTAACAATGGTCCACAACAAGCACAACACACATATATCATCCACAACTAAGCCATCAATATTAACCAAAAATATCATATCCAATAGTCTCAATATAATAATGATCAAATAATCCACTACAACACAGAAAAGTCTCGGGAACAAACCCGAATAGCAGAAAATAAAACAAACTAAAATCTATAACTATAACTACTAACTAATGCGAATTCATAAGGAAGGAAATATGCTAATTCGTATCAGTGCTGTAATCGGGTACGACAGTGACGTCAGGGTCGCCAACATACTCATCATAGAGCTCAGGACAGATCTTATCGTCTAAAGCTGAAAAATAGTTATCCAGCCAGAATTGGAATAAGTACAAGTCTAAACCAACATGGTACAAGTACAATATAAAGCAATAAAACACTAAACATGGAAAATAATGACCAATGGAAACAATGGACAATATAAACAAGAAATCATGGGATGGAAGAAACTAACAAGGAAAGTAACAAGCATGCAAAGTAGAGAGACTCATATAATCACTCGTAGTGTACGTGTCGTGAGAAGTACAACGTTCCTACACATGGACGGCTTGGGCGAACGATGAGGTTATAATGCCCACCCCCGTAACCGGGAGAGTTGCCAACAATACAATATGGGCTTTGTCCACGTGCCTAGTAATTGTACTCCTCCAATATCCAAACCTCACTATCATGAAAAACACAATCTCGATAACAATAAGGAAATATGAACAATAGTCAATCACTCAACTCTCGTGTGTGTAACAGCCAAGACACGAAAGTATCATGTATAAGTAAAATATAACAATATAAAGTAAATGTACATGAAGGTGTCAACAAGTACTTGCCTGGACTCCTGGACGGATTGATTTCACAAGTTGAAGACAAGATGAACTCTGACCTAGAAGCTATCAAATCATGCCATTATCCCACGAACCCCGTCGCACAAACAACCACAAGTTAGATATACAATTCCCACTCTAAAAACCTTAGAAAGTAGCTAATGGGTTAACATAATTAATCCTACTTTAATTCTAGAATAAACCAACTAAAATCTATTTTAACCTATTAAATCTGAAAATAGAATCTAAACACAAATAGTTGGCCAAGGAAAGTCACGGATCCTAATTTGGGACCCATGGCACGTAAACTGAGACATACTGTTGACTAACTAGTCAAACATTATGAATTCAAAAGTTTGAGTATGTAACATAGTAGATTTCAGTACCACGAGTGCACTAAAATTGACCGTGTTCCAAAATCACGATTTGGTCAAAAGTTATCGCCATTATGGCTAACCGTGACCAAATCGATGAATCGTTGACCAAAACTGAATTCTACGAATAAAATAAAATACTAGATGAAACTCTGAATTTCTGGAAAAATTATATGTTGTAGTGATCGGTGTCAGCTTTCCAAAACTTTAAACGGATCGCGAATAGGAGTTCGGGATCCATTGGAATCTCGAAAATCGCGCAATACATCAATCTTTGGACAACCGACACTCAATTAATTATCCAAAAATTCAAGGAAAAAATTCCAGAAAATAAAACATATATTCAGAAACCTAATCTCAATACGCTTATAACAAAAAAAACGGCGAATGAAATGGACGTGTGTATATATATATATATATATATATATATATATATATATATATATATATATATATATATATATATATATATATATATATATATATATATATATGAGAGAGAGGCGGTGGCTGACTAGCGCCGACAAGTGGGCCAGGGGTTCGTTGACTGTGCTGATGACTGTATAATTAATTATTCTAATTACAGAAAATTATTAAAAATTTATTCTAACTCCAAATAACTCCAAATAAATTCCAGAAAAATCCAGAAAAATTCTAAAAAATTCTAGAAAATATTTCTAGCTGTCTAGAGAATAAATAAAATTTTTGGCCTCAAAATCACATCATGTGTCTCCACAGTAAATCCCAAAACCCTATGAAAAAATAATTTCTATAGGTTTTAATTATCCAAAAATTCCCAAAAATTTCAAAAAAAATCTAAAATAGTAAAATAAAATATTTGGTACTATCTAGGAACCCTAGAAACCATATGTAACCTAATTCTATCATACTTAACCTATAGGCTTAGATGCGCCCCCTTGGAATTCCAAAATCAAATCCCTATTTAATAATAATTTTAATCACTCTATACCTAATAGTAAGAAATAAAATAAAAAATATTCTCCAAAATTATAAAAACAATTTTTTTAGGAAACCAAATGCTACAGCCAGCTACACCGTATAAGGTACGAATACGTTATACGACGATGACGGCTGTCAATCTTGCTGGGTATCCTAGCATGCAATTATTCTATGGCCTAAATCCGATCTCATATCCACATGCAATAACAATGAAATACTAAGCAAGAGAGAATCATATGGAAAGCAGGAAATACTCATATGATAATCAGGAAATCTACAGTACAGGATAATAATGTAGATGAGTACACCTTCCCACAGTTCTTAGCATGGTCGGGAACTGAAGCGCATCCCCCAAGTCAAGTCTGGAAGATCCACAAGGTCGGTCACAGGCAATCTGGGAATAATCCAGGGTTGGTCAGGCCAACCGTAGCAAGTAGCAGAAAGGAAGGCTCAAGGACGGGCGAAGAAAAGCCAGCAGGATAAAATATGACATGAATAACATATATGAACAGTAAAAAAGGGTAAGGATCATGCGGTACGAATGCACGATAACAATCCACAACTAATGTAGCTAAATAACCAACAATCATCATAATCTCCCTGATATCCAATAATACCTGCATCGCCAACCGGAACTCGTAGTCTGTCAACGGAACAGTAATCCACCCCTATATCAAACAAGAACAAGGGAATAAATTACCACGTCGGGACAGCGTTACGGGCCAGCCAGCTTAGCAAGCAGCAATCCATACAATTTAGGTGAATAAACGGCCACTCAAATGTCTACGGTTGTCTAGGTGGAGGTTGGTTTACCCCAACAATGCAATATAGGAATCCTCAGATCGTGCCGATCTAGCAAGCTAACGGGGCCAAGTATATCAAGACTAGATGAGCACCGGTCCCTCGTAAGACCACCGGGCTCTGCATGTCATCACCGGTCCCTCGTAGGGCCACCGTGTTGAGCATGCCATGTATATAAGGTATAGTAAAGTAGCCAGATACTGCCATCCTCTAATACGGACGATAACAATATCCGTTGCAGCCAACCTGCACTCTATGACAAGATGTCTGGGAAGCGGCTAGTTCTGCACGATCTCAAGATTTCGTTCCCTCCTAATGCTTCTACCAGTTTAAGTTACCTAGATTATCCATACATTTATCTGGAATCACATGCCATGGTCACATGATCATCTTCCTATATGTCGTACCTCAGTACGAGAACGCAAAGTTAGAATCAACCTCGGCACCTATAGTCATAGTTGTGATCCATCGTTAGTGTCATGCAACAAGCAAGCAAGCAATCCTGACCACGCTAAGACTAAAGGCCAACTACCAAGGTACCCGTGCAGGTAATCATATAATATAGCTAGAATATTAATACGGCATCGCAATGCTATATAATCATGGAAGTAGCACCTCAAGTGCCAGCAGACAAGGAGCATCGCAGTGCAAAATCAGGGCCAGCACCTCAAAGGATAAGCTGGACTTATAATACGGATACAAGTAGTCATGTCGGGGACAAGGTCAAATCTGTCAGTCACATGAAATCATCTGCCCACATCGTGACATGGATATTAGGTCAAGTACAAGATCAGAATCTCTACAATAATATCCCATCAAGTATACAAAGTAGCCTACAGCTCTAATCAACAAGTCAGTCTATCCACCGGATCAACTATCAGGTCTCCCATCCACGATGGAGTGAATATCACGTCAAGAAAGACAATCACCAAAAACCAAGCTCATCACTATAAACAATGCTAGGCCCTTTGGCTCACAAGAATCCTCCGAATCAATGTTCACAAGCTATCAGCAACAAGTCTCACCACTACCAAGATATAGCAATCAAAACAGGTTCTGGGCGCTTGGAAAGTCGAGTAAAAATAATATAAGGATACCCTCGATATTCTTCTCGTTCCGCGAAACACTTGCGGTCATCAAAATCTAAGAATCCACATAGTCATATATGATCAAATTAGAACATCATCAAAAGAATAGCAACACTATCCAAGAATCCACGTGAGTCTATCAATCAATATCTCGAGATCATACTCTCCATAATACTCAATCCTGAGATATATCCAAAATCATAAATCCCGATACATAGGACAACTATCAGTCCTAGCTGGCTAGACTAGGATAACTCCAAGAAAGAATGGTCAGGGGGACAAGAGTCTACTAATTAATATCGCCGAAAAATGGCAAGGATTACATGGACCGCTCTGGAGCAAATCTACAACCCTTAAACCAAACAAGGACCAGGGTTGCATACCATCTCCCGAGTGGAACCGCGCTCCTTACGCTATCCGACGGACAAGACATGCCAAGTAGCTAGGCGACTAATCTAGTCATGAGTCTACCTAGTAGGTACTGGAATCAGTTCAAACTAAATCCGCACAAATCTAGTTCAGCAAACCAAATGAACGGTTCTGCCCAAATCTTCGAACCAAATTCCCGACCGAAAATTTTGGAAAAAATTCGATAGAGTCTCCTTTGTATTCTGGACGAAGCACCCAGTGAATTGGGGCTAAATCCACTCGGCACAACCCACCGCAAAATCGCAGGCTGAGAACACTAAGTCTAAGCTTCCAGCAGCGCTAATGCGTACTGGAAACCAAACCATAGCCGAAAACACTAAGTCTCGGCCTCCAGCAGAGCTACGATGCGTACTGGACGCCAAGCCAACACATGCAACAAGAATCGCCATGCAGGGCGCATCACGGACCCACAGTCATAATCCAAGCCACAAGCAGAGTCACAGAGCTAGTTAGCTAAAGCCGTTATCCGACCGCGAGTCGGACACGGGGTATATGGGAAAAATCTATACACGTGAGTCATGCTCGTGTCCTCGGAGGTATGGATGACCTGTCCGAGTTGTCCGATACGGCCTAACACGGTATCGAACCAAGCTATCCTAAGTTACCATCATGGCAGTTCTACTACTATGCTACACTACTCATGGTTATACATTTACAAATACAATTAATTAAAATATAATAAAATTCAGGAGAGAGGGCAAGAGCCATCGATAAGCAAGGGGTAATTTCCTAGAGGTCTCGGCTAGGTAAGCAAGTCTCCGGCGATCGCGATCCAAGGTAGCACATCCATCGAAGTCCTCAGAACGCACAAAAAACAATCATTAGAATAAAATATTAAAATAATAATAGAAATCATGATGGATGGCAGGAGGCTATACCGTCTAGGTCCCACAAGCAACACAGGGATCCGACACGAAAACTGAAGCACGCGGATCGACACAGACACGCAAACCGAGACGCACACGTGCATCAAGATGCGTACGAGAATCGAGATGATGCAAAGATCGAGGCGAGCGAGAAACTTTAACGTGCATGCAAATCGAGACGTACACGTAGACAGATACGGACATGTAAACCGAGTGTATGTAAATCGAAGGATCACGAATATCGAGATAGTGCACAAATCATCGTGACACACAAATCGAGGTTTACATGCAAATCGAAATGATTTAAGACTCAAGGAGCCACATAATTCAAAGCGGCACACAAACCAGAGTGACACAAAGTCCAAGGTGGCACACATACCAATACGACACGAAAATTGATGTGTGTACACAAATCGACACGGTTTGGATCACGAGATAGGCACAAAGGCCGAGGCACAAAAACCAAGGTGGTACGCAAAACGGATGGCACGTCGCTCGAGGCAGCGTGAGGCTCGAGGCGTCCCGCTGCCCAAGGCAATACGTGGATCGAGGATGCACAAAAGTCAAGACAACACGCATCCTAGGGCATGGGACACGTAAATCGAGATAGCACACGGACCGAGCAGCGCACTGCTCGAGGCTGCACGTGCACCAAGGCACGCGGCCCGAGGAGCACGCAGCTCGAGGCTAGCTCGTCGCTCGAGCAGCACGGGGCCCAAGGGCGTCCCGCTGCTCGAGGAGGTGCTGTCCTCGTGTGCGGCGGCTGCTTGTAGGGGAAAATGGAGGAGGAGCTCATCGGGGCTCGGCCAGGTCACGGCGGGCACCCGACGGAGGGGGAACTACAGCGGCAGGGGAGATGGCGACGCTAAAAATGGTGGTAGAGACGATGGCACTCGCAGAGGGGGCAGCTCGCGGTAGTGGTCCATACCACGGCGAGAGGAGGAAGGAGAAGGGGGCGAATGAGATAGAGACGATGGTGGTGGCGGCCATGAGGGTGACGCCGGTGGAGGGGGCCCGAGGAAATGGTGGCGAGGGTGGTGCTGGAAGTGGTGGTGGGAGCAGTGGTGGAGACGACGATGATGGTGGCGCTGGTGGTGGCGACGGCTCCTGCCGAACTGGAGGGGGCTGGAGGCGAGGGGCACGAGAGAGAGAGGGAGATCGGGAGAGAAGTAAGGGAGAGGGGTTGAGCTCCAGTGAGGAGAGGGGGAGAGAGTAGAGAGTGAGCTCGGAAGAGAGAGAGGGAGGAAAATTTGGGGGGAAGGGGGCTACTATGAGTGTGGAGAGGAAAAGAGGGAGAGAGAGTTAGGGTTTGGGTTTAGGTTTATTTTGGAGGTAGATATAGGAATAAATAAATAAATAATGATAATGATAATAAAATGATAGTAACAATAGTAAAAATGGTAGCAAGAATAATAATATGAATAAAATTCACCTTCAAGAAAATAATAATAAAATTTTAACAATACCCAAGTTTAAAATCC
The DNA here is from genome assembly GCA_029216955.1 of Iris pallida. Lineage (NCBI taxonomy): Eukaryota > Viridiplantae > Streptophyta > Magnoliopsida > Asparagales > Iridaceae > Iris > Iris pallida. Next base: position 90,083 of record JANAVB010034358.1, on the reverse strand, counting down.
CCCAAATACAATAATACAGTCATATACCTATTTTAAAAAAAAATATGGATTTGACATCCTACCCACCTTACAAAAATTTCGTCCTCGAAATTTCAAAATTATCAAAATAGGGTTTTCAAAACTAGTACATATATATATGCCATGAAAATTCTACCCACCTTACAGAAATCAAGTAATACAACAAGAAATGAACAAAATCTCAATATGAAAATATCAAGGAGAACAATGTATGGATACATAAATCAACTCGTAAGGTAAATCCAAATAATGAAGTAATCTCGAAAAGCAAAATCTTACATGCACGCAAAACTCCATATATCAAAACAAGTACAAAATATCAAAAACAATGTCTGAGAACCTGAAATCCCAACTGCACGAATGTCCACATAAAATTATAAAATAAAGGATATCTGTCTCGAATCGACAACTGTAGTTTCCTAATATCTGAAAAATGTTTGTCATGGTCATTCCTTGTCACGCCATCTGGGATGGCTGTAAAAGATTCACCATGACACTATAATCGAGCGGCTGCAACTTTCGTTACCACGATGTCAAGGTATACTAGGGCCACCCGGTACCCTTGACAAATACCTAAAACAAATCAAATCCATAAATCAATGTCCAAGTCACTAAAATCACAAAATATCTGACAATATAACACTCCAGGAAAATAATAAAAATCCAAAAACCCAGGTCGATCATAATATACATCCAAAAACAACTTCAATAAAATCAAAAGATATTTTTCTAGAAAAATACTCCAAATCCAAAATACATGCCAAAACATAATATATAGAAGGTACATCTTCAATTAAATAATATCTGAAACAATTAATCATGATTGTGGAACTGTCCAGAATCAAAGGAGCTGAATTGATACAAGAATACCCATTGGACACTCAACAAATGCTAAAATATCCAATATCAGAGAACTGATGAAATCTTCATTCCGCAGCAGTCAAGCCAACGCTCGAAGAGGACGATAATGATACTAAGTCAACACGAAGTCAATGCACGAAAGGGATAACAGGATAATCAACCAAGGCGAAACACCGGTAGAGAGTACAGAACCTAAGATAAATAACAAATAACCCAATAATGGAGATGAGACAACATCTCATCAGATAAGGTGATCGACATGATCAACTATAGGATCATATTTATCAAACAAGGATCAGAGGTAGATAACACGAATAAGAAATGGCCAAGCAAGATAGGTCCAGATGGAGATAAGGACCAGTTTGCAAGATCAAGGGAGTGAAGGGCAAATATAACAAGTGGAAATACCAAAGAATAGTGGACTGAGATCAATAATCATGCGATACCCAATATCTCAAAACGAGACCTGCATGGGCCATCAATAAAACTGTTTCACGCCGCAGTATCGAAATACGACGACGGACATCGACCAGCTACACCATATAAGATACGAATACGTTATAGACGATGACGACTGTCAATCTTGCTGGGTATCCTAGTATGTAATCATTCTATGGCCTAAATCCGATCTCATATCCACATGCAATAACAATAAAATACTAAGCAAAAGAGAATCATATGGAAAGCAGAAAATACTCATATGATAATCAGGAAATCTACAATACATGATAATAATGTAGATGAGTATACCTTCCCACAGTTCCTAGCATGGTCGAGAACTGAAGCGCATCCCCCAAGTCAAGTCTGGAAGATCCACAGGGTCGGTCATAGGCAATCTGGGAACAATCTAAGGTTGGTTAGGCCAACCGTAACAAGTACCAGAAAGGAAGGCTCAAGGACAGGCGAAGAAAAGCCAGCAGGATAAAATATGTCAGGAATAGCATATATAAACAGTAAAAGAGGGTAAGGATCGTGCGGTACCAACGCACAATAACAATCCACAACTAATGTAGCTAAATAACCAACAATCATCACAATCTCCATGACATCTAATAATACCTGCATCGCCAACCGGAACTCGTAGTCTGCCAACGGAACAGTAATCTACCCCTATGTCAAATAAGAACAAGGGAATGAATTACCACGTCGGGGCAGCGTTACGGGCCAGCCAGCTTAGCAAGCAACAATCCATAAAATTTAGGTGAATAAGCGGCCACTCAAATGTCTACAGCTATTTAGGTGGAGGTTGGGTTATCCCAACAATGCAATATAGGAATTCTCAGATCATGCCGATCTAGCAAGCTAACGGGGCTAAGTATATCAAGACTAGATGAGCACTGGTCCCTCGTAAGACCACTGGGCTCTGTATGTCACCACCGGTCCCTCGCAAGGCCACTGTGCTGAGCATGCCATGTATATAAGGTATAGTAAAGTAGCCGGATACTGCCATCCTCTAATGCAGACGGTAACAGTATCCGGAGCGGCCAACTTGCACTACATGACTAGATGCCTGGAAAGCGACTAGTACTGCACGATCTTGAGATTTCGTTCCCTTCTAATGCTTCTACTAGTTTAAGTTACCTAGATTATCCATACATTTATCTGGAATCACATGCCATGGTCACATGATCATCCTCCTAGATGTTGTACCTCAGTACGAGAACGCTAAGTAAGAATCAACCTCGGTACCTATAGTCCCTAGTTGTGATCCATCCTTAGTGTCATGCAACAAGAAAGCAAGCAATCTTGACTATACTAAGACTAAAGGCCAACTACCAAGGTACCCGTACAGGTAATCATATAATATAGCTAGAATATCAAGATGGCATCGCAATGCCATATATTCATGGAAGTAGCACCTCAAGTGCCAGCAGACAAGGAGCACCGCAGTGCAAAATCAGGGCCAGTACCTCAAAGGGTAAGCTGGACTTATAGCACGGATACAAATAGTCATGTCGGGGACAAGATCAAATCTGTCAGTCACATGAAATTATCTGTCCACATCGTAGCATGGATATCAGGTCAAGTACAAGATCATAATCTCTACTATAATATCCTATCAAGTATACAAGGGAGTGAATATCATGTCAAGAAAAACAATCACCAAATACCAAGCTCATCACTATAAACAATGCTAGGCCCTCTGGCTCACAAGAATCCTCTGAATCAATGATCACAAGCTATCAACAAACAAGTATCACCACTACCAAGATATAGCAATCAAAATAGGTTCTGGGCGCTTGGGAAGTCGAGTAAAAATCATATAAAGATACCCTCGATATTCTCTTCGTTCCGCAAAACACTCGCGGTCATCAAAATCCAAGAATCCACATAGTCATTATGATCAAATTAGAATATCATCAAAAGAAATAGCAACATTATCCAAGAATCCACGTGAGTCTATCAATCAATATCTCAAGATCATACTCTCCATAAAATTCAATCCTCAGATAAATTCAAAATCACAAATCCCGATACATAGGACAACTATCAGTCCTAGCTGGCCAGACTAGGATAACTCCTAGAAAGAATGGTCAGGGGGACAAGAGTCTACTAATTAATATTGTCGAAAAATGCCAAGTATTACATGGACCGCTCTGGGGCAAATCTACAACCCTTAAACCAAACAAGGACTAGGGTTACAGACCGTCTTCCGAGTGGAATCGTGCTCATTACGCTATCCGAAGGACAAGACATGTCAAGTAGCTAGGCGACTAATCTTTTCATGAGTCTACCTAGTAGGTACTGGAATTAGGTCAAACTAAATCTGTACAAATCTAGTTCAACAAACCAAAGGAACGTTTCTGCCCAAATCTTCGAACCAAATTCCCGACTGAAAATTCTGGAAAAAATTCGGCAGAGTCTCCTTTGTATTCTGGACGGAAGCACCCAGCGAATTGGGGCTAAATCCACTCGACGCAACCCACCGCAGAATCGCAGGCTGAGAACACTAAGTCTCAGCTTCCAGCAGCGCTACAATGCATACTGGAAACCAAAACACAACCAAGAACACTAAGTCTCGGCCTCCAGCAGCACTACAATGCGAATTGGGCGCCAAGCCAACACATGCAACAAGAATCGCCACACAGGGTGCATCACAGACCTGCAACCATAATCCAAGCTACAAGCAGAGTCACAGACCTATTTAGCCAAAGTCGTTACCCGACTGCGAGTCGGACACGGGGTATATAGGGACAATCTATACTCGTGAGTCATGCTCGTGTCCTCGGAGGTGTGGATGACCCGTCCGAGTTGTCCGATACGGCCTAACCCAGTATCGAACCAAGCTATCCTACGTTACCATCATGGCAGTTCTAATAATATGCTACACTACTCACGATTATACATTTAAAAATACAATTAATTAAAATATAATAAAATTTAGGAGAGAGGGCAAAAGCCATCGATGAGCAAGGAGTACTTGCCTAGAGGGCTCGACTAGGTAAGTAAGTCTCCGACGATCGCGATCCAAGGTAGCACATCCATCAAAGTCCTCAGAACGCACAATAAACAATCATTAGAATAAAATATTAAAATAATAATAGAAATCACGATGGATGGAAGGAGGCTATACCGTCTAGGTCCCGCAAGCAGCACATGGATCCGACACAAAAACCGAAGCACGCAGATCGACACAGACATGCAAACTGAGACATGTACGTGCGTCGAGATGCGTACGAGAATCGAGAGGATACAAAGATCGAGGCAAACGAGAAACATAATGTGCACACAAATCGAAACGTGCACGTAGACCGATATGGGCAAGCAAACCGAGACATTCACGTAAATCGAGGGATCGCGAATATCGAGATAGCGTACAAATTATTGTGATATACAAATCGAGGCGTGTACGTAATTCAAGAAGATGTAAGACTCAAAAAGGCACGTAATTCAATGCGACACACAAATCAGAGCGACACGAAGTCCAAAGTGGCACATATACCAATACGGTACGTAAATTGATGTGTGTACGCAAATCGATGGGGCTCGAGGCGTCCTGCTGCCCATAGCAGTGCGTGGATCGAAGATGTACAAAAGTTAAGACAACACGCATCCCGGGGCATAGGATACGTGAATCGAGATAGCATACGTACCGAGCAGCGTACTGCTCGAGGATGCACGCGCACCAAGGCACGCAACCCGAGGAGCACGCAGCCCGAGGCTAGTTCGCCGCTCAAGCAGCACGGGGCCCAAGGTCGTCCCGCTACTCGAGGAGGTGCTATCCCCGTGCACGACGACTGCTCGCCGAGGAAAATGGAGGAGGAGGAGCTCACCGGGGCTCGGCTAGGTCACGACGGGCTCCCAGCGGAGGAGGAACGGCAGCGGCAGGGGAGATGGCGACACTGGAAATAGTGGTAGAGACGATGGCGCTGGCGCAGGGGACAGCTCACGACGACGGCCTGCACCACGGCAAGAGGAGGAAGGAGAAGGGTGCGGAGGAGATGGAGACGATGGTGGTGGCGACTATGGAGGTGACGTCGACGGAGGGGGCCGGAGGAAATGGTGGGGAGGGTGGTCCTGAAAGTGGTGGTGGGAGCAGTGGTGGAGACGACGATGATGGTGGCACTGGTGGTGGAGGCGGTGCCGGTCGGACTGGAGGGGGTTGGAGGCGAGGGGCACGAGAGAGAGGAAGATCGGGAGGGAATTGAGGGAGAGGGGGTGAGCTCCAGTGAGGAGAGGGGAAGAGAGTGTAGAGTGAGCTCGAGAGTGAGAGAGAGGAAGGAAAATTTGGGGGGGGGGGGTCGGGGCAGCTGCGAGTATGGAGAAGAAAAGAGAGAGAGAAAGAGTTAGGGTTTGGGTTTAGGTTTATTTTGGGGGTAGAAATAGGAATAAATAAATAAATAATATTAATAATAATAATAAAATGATAGTAACAATAGTAACAATGGTAGCAAAAATAATAATATGAATAAAATTTACCTTCAAGAAAATAATAATAAAATTTTAACAATACCCAAATTTAAAATCCCTCAAATTCAATAATACAGTCATATACCTATTTTAAAAAATAGGGATTTGACAGAGGCTATTCCGGTGGTCCCCCGACTTCTCGCCCGTCAAAGAATCCTCTATCACTTCTGTGTGGGTCTCTTTTCCTGGACTCCCACAGCACCTATTCGACAGGAGAGCACCCTTCGCGCTTGCTGGCAGCCAGGGCAACCCTCTCCAGATTGATCGCGCTACTGCGATGCACACTCACCCCAGCGTCACTCGGATTCAGGTGGAGGTGGATGTCAACATGTCCCTCCCCCCACGCATCCGTATCATTCTCCTCGATGACCGTAGCCGTTGGCAGTCCGTCCGCTTTGAGTCTACTCTGTCCTACTACTCCGTCTGCTCCCATCTGGGTCACGACAGCCTCGCCTGCAAGAGCGCACGCCATATATATATATTTTCTCCCCATCTAGGTCTTCCCCGCTCCGTGGTGATTGTGGTGCTCGATCCCTCTATGGTGAGGAGCCGGCACCGCTCGGCTATGCCTCACCCAATGCCTCTCCTCCACCCCCTTCCTATCCTCCCCTCCCCTCTCCTCCTCCTCGGCCTCCAGCAACCCCACGCCACTTTCTCCCTCCCTCTCCCCCTCCCTCCACCTCCACTTCCCCACTTCCCCCTCACCCTATGCCTCTCCTCCAACCCCCTCCCTTTTCTCCTCCTCCCCCCTCCTCCTCCTCTGCCTCTAGCACCCCCTCACAATATTCCTCCTACCTCTCCCCCTTCTCCTCCTCTCCCCCCTTCCTTTTCCCCGTCCCCTCCTCTGTCTCCTTCCATTCCCTTTGGCTCCGGCCCCCACCCTCTTCCTTCGAACGAAGGTCGGTGTTCTTTTCTAGTGGTCCTCTCCACCGGCCAACCCTTCCATCTCCACAACCCACCCCCCTGCCCCCCTCTCTTACCGGCGGCCCCCTTCCAGACATAGGCTGCAAGTACTCAGTCTTCGAGGGTGCTACAGTGGTAGGTTTCTTTTTGGCTGCTATCGAGTTTCGCCTCCTACCACTCTATTTTGCCTTGGTTGGCAAGTTCTCTCACTCCCGGCCGTCCGTCGATGCCATCTGACAGGCGATGGCATGTATGCATTTCTGTAAGATCATCTCCATCGGCGTTATTGATAGCAAGCATATGTTCATCCGGCCCTGCCTCGAAGCAGATTTTCTTCGCCTCCGTGCGCGAGACATTTGGATGGTCGCCAAAGCCCCTATGCGGCTATTCCAGTGGTCCCCCGACTTCTCACCCGTCAAAGAATCCCATATCGCTCCCGTGTGGGTCTCGTTTTCTGGACTCCTACAACACCTATTCGACAAGATAGCGCTCTTCGCGCTTGCCGGCAGCCTGGACAACCTCTCCAGACTGATCAGGCTACTACGATGCACACTCGCTCCAGCATCGCTCAGATCCAAGTGGAGGTGGACATCAGTAAGCCCTTCCCCCACGTATGCATATCATTCTCCCCGACGACAGCTGCAATTGACAGTCCGTCCGCTTTGAGTCTACTCCATCCTACTGCTCAGTCTGCTCCGATCTGGGTCATGACAGCCTCGCCTGCAAGAGCGCATGACATATATATTTTTTTCTCCCCAGCTTCGTCTTTCCTGCTCCCTGGCGATTACGGCACTCGTTCCCTCTATGGTGAGGCTCCGACACCGCCCGACTACGCCTCACCCAACGCCTCTCCTCTACCCCCTCCCTTCCTCTCCCTCCACCTCCTCCTCCTTCGCCTCCAGCACCTCTATGCCACTTTCCCCCTCCCTCTCCCCCTCCTCCTCCACATCCGCCACTTCCCCCTTACCCTACGCCTCTCCTTTACCCCCTCCTCTTCCTCCCCCTCCCCCTCCTCCTCCTCTGCCTCCAGAACCCCTCGCCACATTCCCCCTCCCTCTTCCCTTTCTTCTTCTCTCCCCTTCCCTTTTCCCGCCCCTCCTCTGCCCCCTTCCCCTCTCCTTTGGCTCCGGCCCCCATCCCTCCTCATTCGAACGAAGGTCGACGTTCCTTCTTGGAGGTCCTCTCTGTAGAAGCATAATTTTTTTTCAGCAAATGAAGTCACATGCGCCCAAGTCAGTGTAGCTCCGTGCGCCCAAGTCAGTGTAGCTCTATGCGCCCAAGTCAGTGTAGCTCCATGCATCCAGTCAGTATAGCTCCATGCGCCTAAGTTAGTGGTACTCCATGTGCCCAGTCAAGTATAGCTTCATGCGCCCAGCCAGTAAAGTTTCATGCGCCCAAGACTAACTCCCCCGAAAGAAGGGCGCATAGCCTGAGACATGGATATGCGCCCAAGCCTGATTCAGTCAAAGCCATGATCCACGTCAGTCTCCACGAACAGTCATGCACCGAAGCATGCGGCCACATCAACGCCACGACCAATCCACGATCTCGCAGCCTGTATGCGTCTATATCCTATGCGCCCAAAGCAGGACTATGCGCCCACATAGGAACCAGCGTGTTTCCTCATGTGGGCGTATAACATCGTTCCAACCCAAGAATGACTATAAAAGGGGGGCCTCATCCCTCTTCAACAGACAGAATAGAGAGCATTTTCAAGATCCAAATTGCTGCACTTCTTGCCAGTGAGCCGAGAGTTAGCAATTTTCTTAGGTTTTCTCCGACTTTTGTAATCAGAGTGTCAACGGAGTAAAGGAGCAACTGCCGCTCGATCTCCGTCGTCCCATTCCCCAGAATTCTATTTTATACTCGGGGATCCTTAGCCCAGGATCTCTCAGGCATACTCGATTTCTGGTGTCTTGCGCCAATAAAAGAAAAGACAATATTTTCTTCTTCTTTTTGTGTGTGTTCACAAAAATGGCGACTCTGCTGGGTACTATCTTTTCCTCTAACAAGAAGGTGGTGACGTAATTCGATACCGACAAAGTGGAGAGTACTCAGAAGATGCTGATCGTAAAGTTCGATCAGCAGGCATTCGAAGAGATGCTCTCGAGGGACGGCTCTACTCCCTCAAAATCAGCGAAGCCAAATAAGTCACGCAAGACTTGGCTTCCGAAGGCTCGCTGCGCATATCCTGCTAGTGTCATAGCGGATATGCAGCTGGAGGACTCTGTCGCATGGGCGCATGACTCTGTCACAGAAGTCCCCAAAACGGAGAAGGCTCACACCGTTCCGGGCTTTACTAGCCCAGTGACTTCTTCCCTCAACAACCAACAACATAGTGTTCAACACTCGAGACTTGGCAGAGGAAAACACTATGATGCCAAGAATCGGGGTGTGTGTGACACTCTGGCCAAACCCGACGAGGCTCACGAACGAAGGAGGCAAAACTGGAAGAAAACAGTACTGCTCCACCAAACATGCGCCCAAAGCCATGCGCCCAAGGGAGTGCTTGGGCGCATAGCCTCAACCAGAACACTTCTGTCTTCAGAAGGCTGGGCATTCAGAGTCATGCGCCCAAGGCTATGCGCCCAGGTTCTCTGGATCGATACTATGCGCCCACATCAAGGCGACTCAAACATGCTGCCAAGGAGCATGCGCCCAAACCCAATCTCCAAGGCCTATGCGCCCACAGCAAAAAGACAGGCCCCAAGGCGTATAGCACGGGCTATCTTCATGGACATCACAGAACTTAGGTATGGGGGTTGCCCCTGCACATGAACTAAGTCTGGATGCGCCTACTCTCCTTACGAATCTGCAGGCAAAGCTCGACGATGCATGCAACATGGGTTGTAAGGCACAACTCCCTTTCGCTGACTTACACGACATGATAAATCATAAGCGTAAAGTGAGGGAGGACATAACAATTCATAGTGCACTTTCGTGCACCAATATTGTTATCAACTATTGTTGCTCTAAAGTGATAAGAGTACCTCAGAGAAAGTCCGTGTTTCGACGGCTGTATTTCTCGGACGACGAGAAGCCACTATATGTTTCATCCAACATGGCTTCATGTGGTCCCCCTTACGGAAGCCCCAATCAAAGACGGTGGACCACCAACCCAACCTTCTCTCTCAGTTCTACGAAAAGGAGAAGACGAAGGCTACCGACAGATGGACAACAGGCTGTCACATCTGAAGGAGTCTATATGGGCACCCGATCAAAGGCGAGATTCCGTACAGAAGACGAAGAATCCCAAGCCGGGGGTAGCATTACCTCAGAATCTGAAAAAGATGACCCCCACACTGGGGGTAGCCTTCCAGAGGATGATGATCCCTCCGAATCTGATGGCGACTATCTACCTCCTCTACATGAAGACGAAGGACTTGCCCACTCAGAGACAGACAGTATCAACACCAGTTGTACTGTTTCCTTTGTTCATCCCCGTATGTTATCTATATACATGACGGACGAAGAAAGACCTGAAGAAGCTGGTGACCAGATCAGCAAACGGCTAGAGGGTCTTGAAACAGCATTCGCCAAGATCACCGATATGCTTACCAGTATCATGGCGGTTCAAGCTACTGGGGCTGTTCCTCTACCTCAACAACATGTCTCGGCTTATGCTAGTCCGGCTCACAGCAACAACCCTCCTTCACTACAAAAGGAGTATCATTCCGTTGCTTCTCCTCCAAATCTTGCAAATACTGGGGGTGGTCCTTCGCCAACAACGTCTAACAACCGTTCAGCAGCCGTTTCCCAACACCTGCTGTCACTTCCCGTTTCCAGAATACGTATTTTTTAATACATATACTGCTTTAATATATTTATTTAATATTTATCATATATTGTTCGGTAATTAAACCTTTTTTATTTTATGTTAATTAATTTCCTGCAATTTTATTTCTGTATTTTATTTCCTACTTTTATACTCTGCTTTAGCTATACTTTGGGTTCGGCTTGGATTGGATTAAGTATGTTAGTTCATCAAGAACCGAAACAAACCCCCACCTACCACCACCCCTTCATTTAAAGCCCATCTCCTTTCTCTCTCTTTATTACTTCACCATCACTTCTTCTTCTTCTTCATAAACTCTTCCCTACCTACTCAGCCGCCAAGGCAAGTGCCAACTTGCTTCTTGATGGATCTCCATTATTATTGTTCCATTATCTTCCTTACTTGATTTTAAGCCTCTTTAGTACTTAGCATTTTCAATTTCCATGGTTTATTTCATGTAGATCTAAGTTTAATGTATTTTCGGATTTTTAGGTTATGATCTAGTAACTTTGTTATTTTCCAAGTTTTGATGGTTTTATGTTGTAGAGAATTTTGTTCTACCCCATTTTGACCTATAGAAGTTCAGATTTGGGCTTGGAATGAAGGATTTAGAGAGATTGGAAGCAATAGTTTCCATGGTTCTGTCCTTAGAAAATTTGGAGAAGAAGAACAGATCCTGGCCGTATGACAGTGCTTGACCGCATGAGTCTTCATGCGGCAAGTCATCCTGGCCGCATGGGCATTCTGGCCGCATGGACTTTTCAGCCGTATGCGTTCATTCTTTTGAGTCGCATGAGACTTGTTTCCACCCTAGCCGCATGAGTATGGAACCTCGAGCCGCATAGACTCGGTATTTCTTAGCCGCATGTATTTATCCAGCCCCATAAGTTTTATCAGCCGCATATGATCTATCGTTCCCAGCCGCATGAGACCCCTTTTATTTTTCAGCCGCTTAGAACTCAAGTTTCCCGAGCCGCATGGCTCTGCCGCATGTTTTCTGGCCGCTTAAGCCTTGCTAATCCCAGCGGCATAAGACCGTAATCTTTTCCAGCCACGTAGCCATGGCAGCGCTGAGCCGCATAAGACTGTTCCAATCCCAGCCGCATAAGCAATATTTGCCCCAGTGGCATAGACTTGTTTTGTTAGCCGCATAGGCGCATGTTACCCTGGCCACATGAATTTAGTTTCCTTAGCCGCATAAACCAATAATTTCCTAGCCGCATGAACTCTGGCTCTAATACCTTTTTGGCTGATTCTTGTCCTGAATTGACACTGATTGACATTGATTGATTGCCTTAGCATTCATTAGCATTAGTTGTCATCTTGACATTAATTAGCAGTGATTGATATCTTGATTTAAATAATTGATCATGTGTTCCTAGATAGAACTAAGAGACTGGCTAGTCGTCTTATTGAATTGAATGAATGAGACACGTTCATATTAACTATGAACTATTGCAATCGACTGGCTAATCCCGAATATTGGCATACAGGCACATGCAGGCTTCAATTTATTTATCAATTTATTTATTTTCTACAACAGCAGCATGTGTACCTTATGGTCAAGGCATGATTATTCCGTGGTTGATTTTTGATTGTTACATTACGCTATGTAAGACATACAACCTAACCGCACGGGTATCGTTGTAGAGTTGTGCATATCGTACCCCGTACGAAAGTACTTATTAGAATGACCATGATCCACGACATGGGATTTCGCTTAACATAGAGGCTATTAAGTTAAATAAAATAATGATTGCATGGAGAGAATGGATTCCCGAGTTCTTACATGGCAGCCCTCTTAGGACTAGTAGTGCCCGACATGCCAGCTAGTCCCCACAGATACTGCAAATCTGCCAAACGGGCAGGGAGCGGTATCTGGTTATATTATTTATTGTATATTGTATATTGATGACATACGGGCGTCCCGCTGGGACTCGTCTAATTCATGATTGACGTAATTGATTGACTGGATAAACAAGCCTTGCTTGCACATGGTAAGAACTGAGGAATCCCTATTGCATAATTCCAGGATAACTTGAAACCCACAGTAGCAAGTCGTAGTAGTTTTATGGCCGTTTAAATTGATTTGTTTGTGTACTGTATCTACTCTGTTAACTAACTGAGATGATCAGAATGCCAGGGCATGACGGGCCAACTTCTGTCCTTGTTTGGTTGGAAGGTTGGTTCAGAATGTCGGGATGTTATAAGAATCCCAGTAGCAAGCAGAGATCTAGTTATCATATTTCCTCATTACTGGCTTTATTTCTCATATCGTGCTTCCTTGCGGTACTTGTTATTAGAGGTCTAACCTCTCTGGTTTTGCATGGCCAGATTTAGAGCCGGTTCCCGAGGATCCAACTTACTTCTACCTCCAAGATGGTCAATACAAGAGGGATGATCGCAGGAGGACTCGAGTGGGTTTTTTACTTCCCCGCTCGTTTTGTTATCTATTTTATACTTTGTCGTTTGGCACCGACATGTTAGTCGGATTATCTTGTACTTACTTTTGCATAATTATAACTAAAGTCAGGCTGCAGCTGATAAACAATTGTGTATACTTTGCTACATCATCTGGCTATATTTTGTAAAGCCATATACCAAGAACATTTTGATTGAGCGTTTGGGATGCCTTACTGCTTCATCTTACATGTTCTCTATTTCTGTTTCTTGTTCGAATGATTGAGACAATAGATGTGAAGTGACCATAGGGAGACTTTCATGTCGTATGCACCCCCTCGTCTTGTAGACAGCATTGATCGTATTATACGGTATCCATCTACCCGTAATACGTAGCTGGCTGAGTCATTCCCCCGCTCTCCAGTATTTTGGTTCTGGGGCGTGATAAGGTTTTAGTGGTGGCCCATGCAGGTCAGATTTCAGACTTGTGGGGTGTTTTAATAGGATGTCTCAATCACACATGTTCCCCCTTGATCTCATGATTCGTTGATTCTCAACTCCAGCTTGACATTCCGATATCCCTTGACTTCATTGATCCTTCATGTCCGGTCGTTTGATTGTTCTCTTGTCCCTTTTCTTAGGGGCACTTCGTCCGCACCTGTCAGAGCTGGACATCAGCAACATGGATATCATGGACAACATGACCAGGTTGGTCAGCAACAAGGACCAGTACTACCTCAAGAGACTATCCAGGAAGAAGTGATAGTGGAACCAGCAGTTGGACCACAGTATCCGGAAGTTCCAACACCACCGATAGTGCCGCCTACCCCTGTGGAAGTGGACACCCCGGCCCTTCTGGAGATCATAAGAGGAATGATGGCTACCCAACAACACCAGATGTTAGCCCAACAGCGCATGCACGCTCAGTTGCAAGAGCAGAATGTACTACTCAACCAAGGATTACAGACAACATTAGAAAGAGGGGCGAGGCCAGATTTAGGAGCATCAACCAGGTTTTGCAAGTACAACCCCCACCGTTTCGAAGGCACGGAGGATGCCATCTCAGCAGATGCGTGGCTTAAGGATATTGAGGCTATTCTGACAGCAGCTAAGGTGCCGGCAGAAGAACGTATGGATCAGGTGAAGTTGCTACTTCAGGATCTCGCACGTGATTGGTGGGAATCAGAGGAAGTAGGTATCAGACGTCCCGTTGCTTGGGACAATTTTACAGTAAGGTTCAAGGCGAAGTACTATGGAGTTGTGGCGCAGTTTGAGCTACAACAGAAGTTTATCAACCTCAAGCAGGCCGGCAAGACGGTAGATGCTTATGCAGCGGAGTTTTGTAGATTGAGTAGGTTTGCCCCAGAGATGGTAGCGACGGAGCGCCAGAGGGCGATGACGTTCCTGCAAGGGTTTCATCTTGAGCTCTTGCAATTGATAGAGGGGCACAATTACCAGACTTTTGATGAAGTATTGACGGCAACCCGAAGCCATGAGATCACCATTCAGAGGATCACAGCAAGGACTGGGGGTCAGAAGAGATCCCACAGTCAGATTGAAGGAGGAGGAGGAGCAGCACCCCGGACAATAGCACCGTCCCCTGGCGTTTGTATCTACGATGTGGCGATACGAGGGCCAGCACCACCACCCAGGCAGCAACAGCAGCAACAACCAAGGAAGAACCAGCAACCCCCAGCAGGCTGTACTTATTGTGGGAAGATGGGGCACACTAGAGATGTGTGTCGGGCATTGAACGGACTGTGTTTGATATATGAAAATCCAGATCATCGGGTTACCACATGTCCCATGAATTCGAGGTCAGGAGGACCAGTGCAGCAGTTTCCTGCTCTGCCAGCACCAGAGGCAGGACAATATCGAGGACCAGCAGTGGCAGTGAGACCATTGGCCCAGCGTCCGTTGATGCCACAGGCTCAAATGTTTCGGTAGCATGGACCGCCGATGCAGCAACACCAATATAGACCACCCCAGCATCATCAAGACAGGGGCCAGCAGCAGCACCAGGCTAGGCCACAGCATGGGAACCAGCAAGGAGGTCGAGGGTAGGCATTCACTCTGTCCTTGGAAGAGGCATTAGCATCGGGCGATGTTATGGCAGGTAACATTCTCGTCGCCTCATATCCTGCAGTAGCATTGTTTGATTTCGGAGCATCATATTCATTTATATCTGCACAATTTATGACACGACTAGGAATAGAGTTCGAGGCATTGCCAGGGAGGTTGAATTAACTCACTGGCAATGGGCTCGTAGGAGTTAGTAGAGTTATTCAAGCATGTAGCATTGTAGTTTGCGGGCATTCCTTACCCGTCCAGTTGATAGAATTTTCTGTTGGAAATTTTGACGTTATCTTAGGCATGGACTGGCTGAAAGACAGTCATGCGACGATAGATTATCGTAGTGGGAGTGTATCTTTTGATATTCCAGGCATGAAGAGATTCACCTTAGTCAGATCAGTGGCAACTCAGCAAGAGCCGGGAGTAATAACGGCAATGGAAGAAATTCAGGTTCCGAAGGTAGTTGAAGAGTTTCTGGACGTATTTCCCGAAGAACTTCTCGGTCTACCACCGGTTAGAGATATTGAGTTCAGTATAGAATTGGTACCTGGAACTAAACCGATATCAGATCGAGTTTACAGAATGGCGAATTCAGAGCAGGCCAAGGTATATTAGCACATAGAGGAACTGAAAGAGAAAAAGTTCATCCAAGCTAGCATATCGCCATGGACAGCACCAGTGGTACTTGTAGGGAAGAAGGATGGATCATCCAGATTGTGCATTGACTACAGGAAGCTTAATGCGGCAACATTAAAGAACAAGTACCCACTACCAAGGATCAACAACTTGTTTGATCAGTTGAGCAGGGCTAGAGTTTTCTCCAAGATAGATCTTCGGTCAGGCTATCATCAAGTGAGGGTTCGGAAGGAGGATATTCCCAAGACAGCGTTCAGGTCGAAGTATGGACATTATGAATTTTTAGTAATGCCATTTGGTTTGACCAATGCTCCAGCAATATTCATAGATTTGATGAACCGCATCTTTATGTCGTACTTAGATCAGTTTGTCGTGGTATTTCTCGACGACATTCTTATATACTCTGCTTGTGAAGAGGAGCATGAAGACTACCTCAGGAAAGTATTACAGTTTCTGAGGGAGAACCAGTTGTATGCCAAGCTCAGCAAATGTGAGTTCTGGACGGATCATATTTCATTTTTTGGTCATATCATATCAGAAGCTGGAGTAGCAGTAGATCCCAAGAAGGTAGAAGCAGTAGATAGTTGGCCAGTACCCAAGATCGTAGCAGATGTGCAGAGTTTCTTAGGATTTGCGAGATATTACAGAAGGTTTGTGTCAGACTTTGCAAGGCTTTCAGCACCCATGACCCGCTTGACACAGAAGGATGTACCATTCGTCTGGTCGGCAGAATGCCAGGCATCATTTGAGAATCTGAAGCAGAAGTTGATATCAACGCCTATTCTTACATTACCAGTTGGACCCGGAGGTTTCACGGTATATTACGATGCGTCAGGTAAAGGACTTAGATGTGTCTTCATGCAGCACGGGAAGGTGATAGCATATGCATCTAGACAACTTCGGGACCACGAGAAGAATTACCTAACTCATGATTTGGAGTTGGCGGCAGTAGTATTTGCTTTGAAGCTATGGAGGCATTACTTATATAGTGATCGAGTGGACATGTACACAGACTATAAAATTCTAAAGTACATCTTTACTCAAAAGGAGCTGAATATGAGGCAGAGAAGATGGTTAGAACTGATCAAGGATTACGACGTTGAGCTTCAGTATCATCCAGGCAAAGCTAATGTGGTAGCAGACGCTCTCAGCAGAAGAGGCGACGCATTTATGTTGACAACACAGAAGCACATTTTAGAAGACCTTCAGGAGATGGGCATAGAAGTTATACTTCCTAGTGATGTAGGAATTCTGACAAGTCTACAAGTTCAATCTGACTTGGTAGATAGGATCAAGGCAGCTCAGGCACAGGACCCAAGGATTCAGAAGCTTAGGGCAGAGTGTGATTCAGGGCTCAGGAAGGAGATGCAAATCCACGAAGACGGAACACTTAGGTTTGGATCACGTCTATGTGTACCTAGTGGAGATATTAGACAGAAAGTTATGACAGAAGCTCACAGTTCCCAGTATTCTATACATCCTGGAGGGACCAAGATGTACCGAGATATCAAGCAACACTTCTGGTGGAATGGAACGAAGAGGAAGATAGCTAGATTTGTTTTCCGTTGCTTGATATGTCAGCAAGTGAATGCAGAACAGTAGAGGCCAGCTGGATTATTGCAACCGCTTTCTATTCCAGAATGGAAGTGGGAGCACATCACAATGGACTTTGTGACCGGTTTACCGAGGTCGCCAAGTGGTAAAGATGCTATTTGGGTGATAGTGGACCGGCTCACAAAGGTAGCACATTTTCTTCCTTTCAGAGTAGGGCAGTCTACAGAAAAGTTGGCAGAGTTGTATATGCAACAGATAGTCAGGCAGCGTGGAGTCCCTGTCAGTATTGTGTCAGACAGAGATACCCGTTTCATATCACATTTTTGGAAGAGCTTACATCATAGTCTGGGCACCAAGTTAAAATTTAGCACGGCTTACCATCCACAGGCGGACGGGCAATCAGAAAGGACAATTCAGACTTTAGAAGATATGTTGCGAGGTTGCACCCAAGATTTTGGAGGATCTTGGGAGAGCCACTTACACTTAGTTGAGTTTTCATATAACAACAGTTATTAAGCCAGTATCCAGATGGCGCCATTTAAAGCACTATATGGTAAGAAGTGTAGGTCGCCACTAGCATGGGATGATATCGGGAAGAGGAAGATGTTAGGCCCAGAAATGATTGTTCAGACAGTTGAAGTGGTTAAGGGAATTAGGGAGCGACTTCGAGTTGCGCAGGATCGACATCGTCATTGGGCGAACCAGCATCGTAGGCCGCTAGAGTTTTCTGTTGGGGACCACGTGTTCTTGCGGATCTCACCTACCTGTGGGGTCATTAGATTTGGCGTTCGTGGGAAGTTGAGTCCGCGGTACGTAGGACCATTCGTTATCCTTGATAGGGTAGGCGATGTTGCTTATCGTTTGTCCCTTCCACCTTCGTTACGAGAGGTGCATGACGTGTTTCATATATCTCAGCTGCGAAGGTATGTATCGACCCAAGCCATATCCTTGATCATTCTGAGCTGGTTGTTGGTACCAACCTGACTTACGAGGAGCAGCCTGTGTCCATCTTGGACCGAAGAGAGAAGATACTCAAGAACCGAACAATTAGCCTTGTCCTGGTTGCTTGGGGTCATCACTCATTAGGAGAGTCAATGTGGAAACGTGAGGATGATATCTGATCACGGTATCCACATCTGTTTGACTCACAAGGTATATTTTTCCCGTGTACCTTGATTGTCTTAACCCCTCATGCTTGTCACCCTATGGATAGAACTACGTGATATCGTAGATTGTTAATATAGATATGTTATCTGCTAGTTAACATTAAAGAATGATTGCTTGCTCAAGTTTCTTGTACCTAGATTAGCTTAGTTTTGATATTCCTATCCTGCTTGGATTTGAAATTCCGAGGACAGAATTTTTCTAAGGAGGGTAGAGATGTAACTTTCCGTTCCCAGAATACGTATTTTTTTAATACATGTACTGCTTTAATATATTTATTTAATATTTATCATGTATTGTTCTGTAATTAAACCCCTTTTATTTTATGTTAATTAATTTCCTGCAATTTTATTTCTGTATTTTATTTCCTGCTTTTATACTCTGCTTTAGCTATACTTTGGGTTCGGCTTGGATTGGATTAAGTATGTTGGTTCGTGATGAACCGAAACAAACCCCCACCTACCACCACCCCTTCATTTAAAGCTCATCTCCTTTCTCTCTCTTCATTACTTCACCATCACTTCTTCTTCTTCTTCTTCATAAACTCTTCCCCACCTACTCAGCCGCCAAGGCAAGTGCCAACTTGCTTCTTGATGGATCTCCATTATTATTGTTCTATCATCTTCTTTACTTGATTTTAAGCCTCTTTAGTACTTAGCATTTTCAATTTCCATGGTTCATTTCATGTAGATCTAAGTTTAATACATTTTCGGATTTTTAGGTTCTGATCTAGTAACTTTATTATTTTCCAAGTTTTGATGGTTCCATGTTGTAGAGAATTTCGTTCTACCCTATTTTGACCTATGGAAGTTCAGATTTGGGCTTGGAATGAAGGATTTAGAGAGCTTGGAAGCAATGGTTTCCATGGTTCTGTCCTTAGAAAATTCGGAGAAGAAGAACAGATCCTGGCCGCATGACAGTGCTTGACCGCATGAGTCTTCATGCGGCAAGTCATCCTGGCCGCATGGGCATTCTGGCCGCATGGACTTTTCAGCCGCATGCGTTCATTCTTTTGAGTCGTATGGGACTTGTTTCCACCATAGCCGCATGAGTATGGAACCTCGAGCCGCATAGACTCGGTATTTCTTAGCCGCATGTATTTATCCAGCCCCATAAGTTTTATCAGCCGCATATGATCTATCGTTCCCAGCCGCATGAGACCCCTTTTATTTCTCAGTCGCTTAGAACTCAAGTTTCCCGAGCCGCATGGCTCTGCCGCATGTTTTCTGGCCGCTTAAGCCTTGCTAATCCCAGCCGCATGAGACCATAATCTTTCCCTGCCGCGTGGCCATGGCAGCGCTGAGCCGCATGAGACTGTTCCAATCCCAGCCGCATGAGCAATATTTGCCCCAGCGGTATATACTTGTTTTGTTAGCCGCATAGGCGCATGTTACCCTGGTCGCATGAATTTAGTTTTCTTAGCCGCATAAACCAATAATTTTCTGGCCGCATGAACTCTGGCTCTAATGCCTTTTTGGCTGATTCTTGTCCTGAATTGACACTGATTGACATTGATTGATTGCCTTAGCATTCATTAGCATTAGTTGTCATCTTGACATTAATTAGCAGTGATTGATATCTTGATTTAAATAATTGATCATGCGTTCCTAGATGGAACTAAGAGACTGGCTAGTCGTCTTATTGAATTGAATGAATGAGACACGTTCATATTAACTATGAACTATTGCAATCGACTGGCTAATTCCTAATATTGGCATACAGGCACATGCAGGCTTCAATTTATTTATCTATTTATTTATTTTCTACAACAGCAGCATGTGTACCTTATGGTCAAGGCATGATTATTTCGTGGTTGGTTTTTGATTGTTGCATTACGCTATGTAAGACCTACAACCTAACCGCACGGGTATCGTTGTAGAGTTGTGCATATCGTACCCCGTAAGAAAGTACACATTAGAATGACCATGATCCACGGTATGGGATTTTGCTTAACACATAGGCTATTAAGTTAAATAAAATAATAATTGCATGGAGAGAATGGATTCTCGAGTTCTTACATGGCAGCCCTCTTGGGACTAGTAGTGCCCGACAGGCCGGCTGGTCCCCACAGATACTGTAAATCTGCCACACGGGCAGGAAGCGGTATCTGGTTATATTGTTTATTGTATATTGTATATTGATGACGGGCGTCCCGCTGGGACTCGTCTAATTCATGATTGGCACAATTGATTGACTGGGTAAACTAGTCTTGCTTGCACATGGTAAGAACTGAGGAATCCTTATTCTATAATTCCAGGATAACTTGGAACCCACAGTAGCAAGCCATAGTAGTTGTATGGCCGTTTAAATTGATTTGTTTGTGTACTGTATCTACTCTGTTAACTAACTGAGATGATCAGAATGTCAGGGCATGACGAGCCAACTTCTGTCCTTGTTTGGTTGGGAGGTTGGTTCGGAATGTCGTGATGTTATGAGAATCCCAGTAGCAAGCAGAGATCTAGTTATCATATTTCCTCATTACTGGCTTTATTCCTCATATCGTGCTTCGTTGTGGTACTTGCTATTAGAGGTCTAACCTCTCTGGTTTTGCATGGCCAGATTTAGAGCCGGTTCCCGAGGATCCAACTTACTTCTACCTCCAAGATGGTCAATACTAGAGGGATGATCGCAGGAGGACTCGAGTGGGTTTCTTACTTCCCCTCTCGTTTTGTTATCTACTTTATACTTTGCCGTTTGGCACCGACATGTTAGTCGGATTGTCTTGTACTTACTTTTGTATAATAGTAACTAAAGTCAGGCTGCAGCTGATACACAATTGTATATACTTTGCTACATCATCTGGCTATGTTTTGTAAAGCCAGATACCAAGAACATTTTCATTAAGCGTTTGGGACGCCTTACTGCTTCATCTTACATGTTCTCTATTTCTGTTTCTTGTTCGAATGATTGAGACAATAGATGTGAAGTGACCATAGGGAGACTTTCATGTAGTATTTACCCCCTCGTCTTGTAGACATCATTGATCGTATTATACGATATTCATCTACCCGTAATACGTAGCTGGCTGAGTCATTCCCCCGCTCTCTAGTATTCTGGTTCTGGGGCGTGACACCTGCTCAATCAACATGATGCAATTGATTCCTTGGTCGCTCGCCTCAACACCATCTCGCACAAAGACGAGCTTCAGAAGATGGAGATATCTCAACCGTATCCCCCTGAGTGGGAGAATGCTACTTGCCCTCCTAACAACAAGCCGCTGACGCTGAACTCATTTGACGGTTTGACTTCTCCTCGTCAGCATATGAAGTACTTCAATACGCAGACTCTGCACTTGCCCAGAGACGATCCGTTTCTGTCGAAGCTATTTATTAGCACCTTGCAGGGGGTAGCCTTCGAACGGTTTTGCAGTCTGCCTGACGGGTGTATTAATTCATTCAAAGACTTGGAGAGGTTATTCCTCAACACATTTTACGAGAGTGGAATGCATGTTAGTATGTCCACTCTCATCGAGACCAAGCAAAGGAGGATCGAGTCTGTCATCGCCTTCATAGAATGCTTCAGGCGGCTAGCACTGAAGATGCCCTTCGGCATACCAGACTCAGAACTTATGGATATTTGTCGACATAACTTTCTTCCAACTGTAAAATTTTGTCTAGGTATACATAAGTATGATACATGGCCCGCTTTCATTGGGGCCGCTGATGCTGCTGAAAACGACGTTCCTAACTTGGAACTACTGGGGTTGAAGACACCCAAATCTGAAGACAAGGGCAAGCATCCTCAAACTATCCCTGTTCGTGGGGGTAAAGGGAAAGAAGTCCTGAAA
Source organism: Iris pallida (assembly GCA_029216955.1). NCBI lineage: Eukaryota > Viridiplantae > Streptophyta > Magnoliopsida > Asparagales > Iridaceae > Iris > Iris pallida. The sequence continues at coordinate 68,001 of JANAVB010034358.1, read as the reverse complement.
GTCGACACATCCAAAGGAGCTTCCAATTCTCAGGGCGCCTCCGACAAGCCTAAGGAGACCTTCTCCTTCGACGAAGATGATGTCATTACCATCTTCTACATAATGACGAAGGGTAATAAGCTGACATTGCCTCCACCACGATGTCCTGCAGAGGCGAGCCAACTCAATGATCCTAAGTACTGTCTCTATCATAAGTACGTGCATCACTCCACCAAGGACTGTATCGTCCTGAAGAAGAAAATACAACAGCTTATCGACAGCCAAGTGATCAACCTCGAAGCTGAAGACAAGGTCGTATCTGCTAACATGATCTCTCTTCAGTTTGGCGACTTTTCTCCTACAGAAGTCCCAGACGGCGTGGTTCCGATCCCTAAGGCGACGATGGAAGTCATCAACCTACCACCAGCTCGCAACTCAGCCTTGGTGCCACTCACGACTGAACGTGGTGAGATCATGTGGGTCCACCCGGACCTTGTCCAAGAAGTGATGTAGGGGATAGCACCTCCCAAAGCAAGAAGGGAAAAGAAATACAAGTCATGCCATAAGGTATCCTCCCCCATCTACGAGGTTCTATCTGGCGAGACGCGATCAGGGAAGATTTATCTTCGGACATGCGATCCCGCACAAGAAGAAGCAGTACCCTCTTAACCTCCTACTACCCCCACAAGCTCAGAAGCCGGCCCGTTTAAGCCCTCAACTTCAGACAAAGCCAAGCAGAAAGAGACGCGGTTTGACAAGTCTCTGAAGATGCCAACTCCTGAAGGCATGGATCGGCCCTACAACTTGGACATACTGGCACAGCTAGCCAATACACCTGCCAGGTTGTCTCTGTTCGATCTGTTGCGACTCTCCAAAGAAATGCGGAAGGCCTTAAGTGAGGCATTACTACATGCCGACTCGTATCTTGCTGAAGTCAAAGCCCCCGCTGAAGACCCTATCTTCTGTCCTTACTGCCACAGTACTATGGAAGTGGTGCCCAACATCACCTTCTCACAGGAGGACATGCTACTCAAAAATAATCGTCATGATAGACCCATGTACTATACAGGGTATATCGGGGCGATCAAGGTGGACCGCATGCACATCGATCCAGGATCCTCCCTCAGCATCATTCCTAGAAGTTTGCTTCAAATTTTGGGAATCCCTTTGCACAAGCTATCCTCAACCAACACAACCATCATGGCTTTCAATGCTGGTCGAAGCCATCTGCTGGGCAAGATCCGTCTCAAATGCCAGATCGGTGATCTCCGAACGGAGGTTTCCTGCTATGTGATCGATGCCAACGTATCCTACAACGAAGCTGACAATGAACCTGAAGCGAGTTCATCCTCCAATGATGGTCCCCTGATTATTCGAGTCAAAGGACGTACTTCTACAAAAAGTATGAAGAACAAATAGGCAACTCTAGAGGGGGGGTGAATAGAGTTTATAACAATAATGTCTAATTAAAAAATTTGAACTCTTTCACCAACAGAAAATAATCAGAGTAAATACGGAAATAGTAAAGAGCAAGAAAGCATATGCAAACACAGCCGATTTTAACCTGGTTTCCCTCGTGGAGGACTAGTCCAGGCATGAGAACTCTAGCTCAGGATTAAATCCACTATTTGTGAAATAGTAGTTACATCCCGTGCCTTTTCTTCAGAAGATCACGTCAACTTCTTACAGAGATCGCAGTGGCGATGCTTGGAATTTTCTAAGCGACTTCTTGAACTCTTGTACAAACTCCTAACCAAAAAGTACTGAACACTTTGAGGCTTTGGGAGCTTGTGGCTAGTAGATGAGAAGGGTATGGCTTGTATAAGGCTTTAGAGAGAAGAGAAGATTGGATGAATGAAAATGAAAGAATTTATGGCCTATTTATAGGATACCATACAGGCAGAATTCGGCCAGTCTGGTTGGAATATTCAAAAAATTTGGCCGTTGGACAACTTGCATCCAGCCAACCCTAAAAATTAGGGTCCTAGAATTTAGGAGGCAGAGTTCGGCCCGAACTCTGCGTGCAGGCAGAGTTCGGCCCGAACTCTGTCTCCAGAGCACAGAATAGGTCCAATGGGCCAATGGGCTATTTGGATGTTTGGTGGGGCTTTTGGTTTGAGGTATAGGTATAGTCTAAGTCTCAAAATGCTCAGCACAGCTCAGTTTACATAAGTCTAGACTCAAATAAAGTGTAAAATACAGACTCAAACTATGAAGCATTGCAGGTGCGAGCTATCGTCTGGCTTGCACCGAATTCAGTCTTCATGTGTCGTATTGAAATATTACAAGTATCATGTTGTCAATTGTATCAATATATGATTGACCGTGATTTTGTGTCAACAATCTCCCCCATATTGATAATTGATAAAATGATATTTGTATATTCAATATTCATACCTGGACACATTAAAAAAAATAGTAGCGTAGCTCCCCCGTAATAAGTGTAGTGCTAGCAATAGCTCCCCCGTAAACATTGCCTGTTGTCCTGATAACAATATTCTTTTTCCAAAGCACAGATACACAAAGCCAGAAAAAATGATAATATAATATAAATATATCAAAATATTTCTTCCCCTTTTGTCAGTTAGCAAACAATCAGAATAATGAATGGCAAGTACACCAAAAATAATAATAATAAACTGCATAATAAAATGTCTCCAAGAGTCACATAATGAGTTCTAGTACAACCAAAGTGCAGAAATAAAAATAACTACATTAACTAAAAATACATAAAAGTATAAACTACGATCCTCAGCAGCAGCAGCAAAGAGAAATCCATATCCATCATCGAGCTCGTGAAGGCCTACCGTCGTCGGATGGATCAGTGAATGAACGACGAGGGTCCACGAAGGCCGCATCCGGATCCAGGTAGCGGATAACCCAAGGGTCATCGATACAGTATCCATCGCGAGCAGGGTCCCGCTCCATGGAAATAGACATAGAAGGATGCCGGGACAAAGAGTACCGAATATCGTGCAGTGAGTTGCTAATGGCACTCATGTGCAAGGTAGTCCGGTAGTCAAGCTGAGTCCAGCGATCATCCTCTAAGGTGAATCGATCGCGGAGCATGGTCTGGAGTGACTCAAGAGTAGCAGCAGGAGGAGGAGGATCCTGTCCAAGAGGAGGGGCGTCAGGCTCATCGTCAGAGTGCTCAGACACAATAGGTGAGCCAACTGCTGCTTGAAGCCGCCGTGCCTTAGAGAGGAAGACAGGGCAGGTAGGAACTGGCACTCATCAAGAGGTACACAAAAAGCACGAAAGATCATAGGAAGATAAAGAGCATAAACCGAGGATCTTGGTTTCCTCCTAGCGTTAATCATCCAGTCCATCATGGTACGTGGAAGATTAAAAGGAACATGAAAATGGAGGTGATACAAAGCAGAGATTTCAAAGTATGTAACCTCATCGGTCGATCATGCTTTGGGCAGAATCGTGTTAAAGACGATCCGATGAAGTTCATAAAAGTAAGGATTGAGAAACTTGGCGAGAAGCTTACGAGGACGTGTGTTAGGGGTACACAAGTCGTCCTTAAAGCTTTCTAGGGATGACCCATCGGGAAATAGAAACTTTCGAGCTTCAATAAGTTTTTCCCATGAGTTTGGCTCTGGGAGTTCAAGATGTTCGGCCAAGTCGAAATCATCAAAAGAAATATCAATGCCCGCAACTCGTAAAAAGATATGTGTATCATTTTGAGTAAGGTTGCAGTAAAACATTTGTCTGGCATTGAGATATATAACCGAATTGGTAGTGACAAGTTCATCAAGACAAAGATCATAAAAAAGTGAATCATATTGAAAAAAGATAGTAAAATTTTTAGGGTGACCCGCATACACCGGACGTGACCGAAAATCACTAAACCATTCATTGGAAGCATCAAGTGATACGAATATCCGGTCATCACACGTGTTGGGGTCGAGTGGATGAGGTGGGTTGAACAACGGGTGAATGGGTTGTTGATTGGGTTGTTCAACGGGTGGTTCAACATGACGAGGAGCATTCGAAGAGGACGCACCCTCGGTTCGAAGTCTCTTCCCCCTATTGAACAACTTAGGAGCCATAATAATAAAGAAAATTAAGGAATTATAGATGGAGAGAAGTGGAGAAATATAACTCAATTTGATGATGAAAGATGAAGGAGAATGGTGAGAGAATCCTTCTCCTTGAGTTTTGAGAAGAATTATACTCTAGGAAGGAAGAACTAGGGTTAGGGTTTGGAAAAAAATAGTTTGGAGAAGTTTGGAAGGTTGCAATGGAGGAAAGAGAAGAGGGGAACCCGATTTTTAGTATAGGGGTTCGAATGGTCGGAGCAAATGAGGACCATTGGATCACAATCTGATCAGCGGCTGAGGCTGCTTTCGGTTCTGGAACAGCCTGACCGAATTCAGCCCGAACTCTGGGTAAGGCAGAGTTCAACCTGAATTCTGGTTTATGGTACCAGAACAGAAATCAGGCTAGAAAAGAAATTTGATCAAGTAAGAGAGACAAAAAAAATGATAATAAGTAGATGCAGGATAGTGAGAAAACCAAGTAGCAAAAAAAATGTAACGCCGAATCAAAGTGAAGTTTGAAAGTTTGAATTAAAGCATGTGACAAATAAAAGTAGACCATGTAATAAACAAGGAAATATGCCACAATTCAATATTTTAAAGCTGCCATGGGGTAGCTGCAGGGGCCGGATCCCAGCTAGCGGTAGTCCTGAGGACTAGTGCACCGTGTCGCTTAAGCTTTTACGCCTTATTGTCAGAAGGACCCTTTCAGCTTGTACCCATAGCAAGTTCATCATAAAGAATCAAGACATAATCGATATTTACGCAGGTTACTTTATTGAATAACAGCTTCATCCAAAATTCCTAGTTCACGACAAAGAAAGTTAAAACGCTCTTCGGATAGAGGTTTGGTAAAGAAATCTGCTAGCTGATGATCGGTGTCAATAAATTCTAAGTTAATAGTGCCATTTTGCTGATGATCACGCAAAAAGTGGTGATGTATTTCAATGTGCTTCGTACGTGAGTGACATATGGGGTTCTTAGTGAGATTTATAGCACTAGTATTGTCACAGAATATAGGAATGTGCATAAACGATAAGTTATAGTCTTCTAGGGTTTGCTTCATCCACAGAATTTGTGCACAACAACGACAAGCTGTAATATATTCAGCTTCTGTTGTGGATAGTGCGACAGATTTCTGCTTCTTGCTAAACCAAGAGACTAGAGCCTTTCCTAATAAATGACACGTGCCGCTCGTACTTTTACGGTCGACCTTGCATCCAGCGAAATCAGCATCAGAGTAACCAATAAGGTCAAATGATGTTGACTTGGGATACCATAGGCCCACTGTAACCGTACCCTTAAGGTATCGAAAGATACGCTTAACAGCAGTCATATGTGATTCCTTAGGATTAGCTTGATATCTAGCACACAGGCAAACGCTAAACATAATATCAGGGCGACTAGCAGTTAAATAAAGTAGACTGCCTATTATACCTCGATACTTATGTTGATCCACAGGTTTGCCACTTTCATCTGGTTCTAGTTTAGTTGTAGTAGCCATCGGGGTGCTGATTGGTTTGACGTTGTCAAGGTTGAATTTCTTCAGCATGTCCTTTGTATACTTTGACTGATAGATGAAAGTTCCATTTGACATTTGTTTGACTTGCAGTCTAAGAAAGTAATTGAGCTCCCCCATCATGCTCATCTCAAACTCGGTCTGCATACACTTGACAAAATCTTGACCGAGGGTTTCATCAGTAGAACCAAATATAATATCATCTACGTAAATTTGTACTAAGAGAATAGTGTCTTTGAAAGATTTTATAAAAAGTGTAGTGTCAACTTTCCCTTTTGAAAAATCTTTTTCAAGCAAGAAATTGCTTAGCCGTTCATACCAAGCTCTAGGGGCTTTTTTGAGGCCATATAGCGCTTTCTTGAGCTTGAAAATATGGTCAGGAAATTTGTGATTTTCAAAGCCAGGAGGTTATTTTACAAAAACTTCCTCCTTAATAAATCCATTCAAGAAAGCACTTTTAACATCCATTTGAAACAATTTGAAATTTTAAAAGTTAGCAAATGCACAAAGCATCCGAATGGATTCTAATCTTGCAACAGGAGCATACGTCTCATCGTAGTCGATACCTTCCTCTTGGTTGTATCCTTGAGCTACTAGACGAGCTTTGTTACGTGTAACTGAACCATCTTCATTTACTTTGTTTCGAAAAACCCATTTAGTACCAATAATCGAGTGATTTACCGGCCTAGGAACAAGTTCCCAAAATTGGCTCCTCTCAAATTGGTTAAGTTCTTCTTGCATAGCAGAAATCCAAAATTTATCATTAAAAGTTTCTACAATTTTTTTCGGCTCAATTTGTGAAATGAATGCAGTACTAGCAATAGAGTCACTTATTGATGATCTAGTACTTACTCCACGTGAAACATCACCTATAACCAAATTTTTTGGATGTAACGGCTTGAAAGAAAATTTCTTTGGCAAGCTCTCCAGAGAATTGGTTTCAGTGGTTGTGTTCGTTGGAGTAGAAGTTGATGGCTCAACATCATCATCAAGAGTAGCTGCTGCACTGTTATCCTCATCGAAAGTCACATTTGTAGACTCTTCTATAATTAATGAGCGTTTGTTGAACACTCTATATCCCTTGCTCTTAGCCGCATAGCCAAGGAAAATACCATCGTCAGCTTTGGCATCAAATTTGCCTAAGTTGTCTTTGGTGTTGAGGATAAAACATCGACACCCAAAAACTCGAAAATATGAAACGTTTGGAGTTCTTCCAAACCAAAGCTCATAGGGTGTTTTCTTCGTAATAGGACGAATAAGCACCCTATTTAAAATATGGCACGCTGTACTGGCAGCTTCAGCCCAAAAATATTTTGGAAGAGAGAATTTATTTAATATGACTCTAGCCATATCGCCAAGAGTCCTATTCTTCCGCTCCACAACACCATTTTGTTGAGGATTTCTTGGACAAAAAAACTCATGATTAAAACCATTTAAATCACAAAACTTTTCAAAATCACTATTTTCGAATTCGCCTCCATGATCACTTCGGATTCGAGTAATCATGTAGCCTTTTTCATTTTGAACCTTTTTAGCAAATATTTTGAAAACAAAAATGGCGTCACTTTTATTTGTAAGAAAGAAAACCCAAGTAAATCTAGAAAAGTCATCAACTATAACAAAAGCGTAGAGTTTTCCACCAAGACTGGCTACTCTACTAGGGCCAAATAAATCCATATGAAGTAATTGCAATGGTCTAGTAGTACTTACAGAGTTTATGAAATGAAATGAGGACTTGGTTGCCTTATTCAATTCACATTCGGCACATACCGTGTCCTTTTTGAATGTGATGTCGGGCAAGCCTCTGACTAGCTTCTTGATCGATAGCCTGGATATAGTATCCATATTGGCATGACCAAGACGCTGGTGCCACAGTAATCTTTCATCCTTGTGAGCATAGAGACATCTTCCTGTACTGTTAGTATCTCTATATAGATAGAAAATATAAATATTATCCTCTCTTATCCCTTCAAAAGCAATGTCTTATGTTGGCCTATCATAAATAAAGCATTTATTTTGTCTAAAGTTAATATCATACCCATGATCAGCAAGATGACTTATGCTGAGCAGGTTATGCTTTAACTCGGTCACTAGGCAGACATCCTTTATTACAGGAGAAGGAGGATAACCTATAGTACCATTACCAATGATATACCCTTCAAGGTTGTTGCCGAAGGATACATACCCTTCCCTCTTCATCGATAGTGATGCAAAAAGATTTGCATCTCCCGTCATATATCGCGAGTATCCACTATCGAGAATCCACTTACTCTTAGTTGAGGAGGGAAGGTCTACCTATATCAAGAGTAGATGTAACGTTTGGTACCCAAGTTCTTGAGGGTCCTAAAAAGTTAGTTTTCGGCAACCATGCATATATGTTTCTATCTACTAATCTCCTAACTCTATATTGTGGTGAAATATGTCCATGTAATCCACAATAAGTACAAAATAGCATTCCTATTTATGTTAGGAGCATGTTGATGATGTCTATATGTAGAGTGGTGTGGAGTAGCATGGTGATGATGTCTATATATAGAGTGATGTAGAGTAGCATGGTGATGATGTCTATATGTAGAGTGATGATAAGTGTGGTGTGGAGCATGATGATGTTTATATCCATGAGCAGTATGATGGTGATTTTGTTTTTGTTCAACATAGTGATGATTGTATCTATGTGTAGCATGGTGATTTTGTGTCATATGAGAATTATTTCTACGTGCATGTGGTTTGTGTGCTTTATGAAAGTGGGTGTACATATAAGCATGATTACGTGCTGCAGGTGGATGACGTGGTTGACTAGTATGAGTAGTGTCATGCTTTGTGTGTGTCTCATGTGATTGGGTTTGAGGTTGAGCAAACTGTTTTCCCAATCTAGTCTCTAATTTCTTAGAGACAGCCTGCAGTTCATTAATCTTAGTATTCAAACCATAAATCTTAGTGATAGAGATCTTGTGTCTATTCTTTTCTTCAGCGATCTCAGTATTGTGTGCTGTAATCTCTTGTGTCTGCTTTTCTATACGTGCTTCGTCATCATGTAGGCTTAATTTAAGCTTAGACACCTCATTTGTGACTTCCGTGGGTGAAGTGTCTCTACTATTATCAAGCAATGAAGAGAGTCTTTGAATCTCGACTTCATAACTTTTGATCTTTTCCTTGGCGTGTTTATATTTACTAATGACTTTCTTGTGGTCATTGAGTAAATCATTGAATGCATCGCCAAGTTCATCAAACGTGAAATCATCGAGAGTTTTGCTAGTTACCTTGTCGGATGTAGCCATTAGGCAAACATTGGAGGAGTCTTGAGGAGAGTCCTTTTCTTCTTCGGAGTCACTAGCTTCGCTTTTATGCCAAATGCTTGTGTTGGCATATTTCTTTGAGGAAGCTTTCTTGTATGGTTTCTCATATCGGTTGCTCTTCTTTGTGAATGGACAGTCTTTTTGGACGTGTCCAGTCTTCTTACAGCCGTAGCATGTTGGCTCTTTTTTGTCATCTTCTTCTGGTTCCTTCTTTCTTCGATTGAAGCGAAGGAATTTCTTGAAGTTGCGGACAAGGAGAGCTTGATCTTCACCTTTCGAGTTGTCGTCATCCGTCTCTTCAGGATCAGCCCTTCGTCGGTGAGCTTTAAGGACAATCTCCTTTGCCTTAGGAGCAGGCTCTTCGAAGTCTTTGAGGTCAAGCTCATGAGTCATCAGCTTTCCCATCAAAGTCTTCATGGACATAGTCGTGAGATCATTTCCTTCTATGATGGCTGTCACCTTAGGGTTCCAAATCTTTGGTAGCCCCCTAAGTATCTTACGGATCTTCTCGTGATTTGTATATTGTTTGCCGAAAAAAGACAAGGGGTTGATGATGTCGAGGAATCTTGTAATCATTTGTGTGATCGTCTCATTTGGCTTCATCTTGAAAGCCTCATATTCTTGAGTGAGACGACTTATTTTTGACTCCTTCACTTGAGTGGTTCCTTCTTGCGTCACTTTTAGAAGTCTTCATACTTTGTGAGAGGTGGTGCATGTTGAGACCCTGTTGAACTCATTCCTGTCTATAGCACAGAATAAAGCATTAATAGCTCTTGCGTCTAGACTCGCCTGTTTCTTCTCCTCGTCAGAATATTTGTCATGGGTTTTCTCAATGAGATCACCATTGACAACTATCCTGGCGGGCTTTTTGTAACCATCGGTGACAATGGTCCACAGGTCGAAGTCTAGCGACTTGAGAAAAGAACTCATCCTTGTTTTCCAATAGGTGTAGTTAGTTTCATCAAATAGGGGAGGCCTATGAGTGGACTGTCCTTCACCGTGATTGGAAATCGTGGATTGTGTGGTTGCCATGGATCAGCTCTAGGATGTTAGTCCTTGTTGAGAGAACAGAGCTCTGATACCAATTGAAGAACAAATAGGCAACTCTAGAGGGGGGGTGAAAAGAGTTTATGACAATAATGTCCAATTAAAAAATTTGAACTCTTTCACCAACAGAAAATAATCAGAGTAAATGCGGAAATAGTAAAGTGCAAGAAAGCATACGCAAACACAGCCGATTTTAACCTGGTTTCCCTCGTGGAGGACTAGTCCAGGCCTGAGAACTCTAGCTCAGGATTAAATCCACTATTTGTGAAATAGTAGTTACATCCCGTGCCTTTTCTTCAGAAGAGCACGTCAACTTCTTACAGAGATCGCAGTGGAGATGCTTGGAATTTTCCAAGCGACTTCTTGAACTCTTGTACAAACTCCTAACCGAAAAGTACTGAGCACTTTGAGGCTTAGGGAGCTTGTGGCTAGTAGATGAGAAAGGTATGGCTTGTATAAGGCTTTAGAGAGAAGAGATGCGAAGATTGGATGAATGAAAATGAAAGAATTCATGGCCTATTTATAGGATACCATACAGGCAGAATTCGGCCAGAATTCTGGTTGGAATATTCAAAAAATTTGGCCATTGGACAACTTGCATCCAGCCAACCCTAAAAATTAGGGTCCTGGAATTTAGGAGGCAGAGTTCGGCCCGAACTCTGTGTGGAGGCAGAGTTCGGCCCGAACTCTGTCTCCAGAGCACAAAATAGGTCCAATGGGCCAATGGGCTATTTGGATGTTTGGTGGGGCTTTTGGTTTGACGTATAGGTATAGCCTAAGTCTCAAAATGCTTAGCACAACTCAGTTTACATAAGTCTAGACTCAAATAAAGTGTAAAATACAGACTCAAACTATGAAGCATTGCAGGTGCGAGCTGTCGTCTGGCTTGCACCGAATTCAGTCTTTATGTGTCGTATTGAAATATTACAAGTATCATGTTGTCAATTGTATCAATACATGGTTGACTATGATTTTGTGTCAACAAAGTACTCCGAAGCCTTTCATAATCTGGATGAAAAAGAAGAACCTTGACAAGGTCAAACCATTGACCATCACTCTCAGCAAGACACCCTGGAAGGAACCTGCTGATGTCCATCCTCCAAATCCTGAAGAATTATCCTACGTGGTGAACTTGGCCAAGACCATGGCTTCTCTTCCAGATGATGATCCTCTAAATGAGTATATCAATACTCATAATAATGTACCTTCAGCGGATGATGTTATCCCTGAAGAAGAACTTGCGTATTTCCTTAGTAAAGATTTATCTTTGAATTACCCCGATGTCTATCAATCTGTAAACAACTACATAGACACGATATATGCTCTAGAGAATGGCATAGGACCACACCTCTGCATGCCAGTCACAACGCCTCAGCTGCGGGAAAAAGTCTACCCTGAAGATATCCTCTACTTCATCATTCCAGCCAGAAAGAAGGATGAAGAACTAATCATCTTCGGTCGTATAATTGGCGAGAGAAAGTTTGTTCCAGATTCCACTTCTTCCAAGCACAACACAGAAGCTGACTATGACTCTGGGAAAATACAACTTTTTCGGTATAGTTGGCAGGCCAAAAATATTATCCATAATATGGGATATGACATCAAAAGCGACGATGGGCTAAATTATGGCCGAGGACGACGGTTGCCAATACTACACTTTGCTCCTCCCGGCAAACCCGAGAACTACTATCAAAGAAGCAGTATTGGTTTGGGCTATGTCTCTCCTCCAACAACTCCCGAAAGATCAGATGATGAAGCAGATCGTTGTTCTCATTCTTCTGATTCCTCCATCTGGGACTCAGACTCCAACATCGGCGACATGTTCAAAGCAACTCTGTCCGTCAATATGGTTTTTGCCGACCAAATTACAGACGACGACCAATCAATCGAACTCGAATAATAGGCTCAAAAGATGGACACCAGGTGGGAGTTGTGCTTCGAACAACGTGAACCACCTACCGAAGACGAAGTCAGCCAAGTCAATCTAGGAGATGAAGCATGTCACTACCACTTTTCTAGCTTGAGGGTATTTTGGTCATTTTTGAAATTTTGGGAATTATTTGGAATTATTATTTATTATTTAGATTTATTAGAATTAATGTGATTTTTAGTGATTTTTAGTATAATTGATTTTGGTCCTATAGTTGACTTTGACTAGTGTTGACTAGGAGACTAACCTAGGTCATGACCACTTGGTTAGGTTAAGTAACCCTAGCTTGACCAAAGTTAGTGAGGATTAACTCATTATAACTTGTTTGGAGAAATTAGGAATTAGTTTGATTAAGGAATGGCTTGTGATTTCACAAGTCATTATATGACTTAAAGCCTTAAAAGCCCATAGGCCCACACCATGAACCAAACCCTAACCCTAATCAGCCCATGGCTAGTCACATTGATCCCTTTCCCCTATTTAATCCCCTCCTAGAAATTAGGACTAGCCTCCATTGGGATTTTTGCAAGTTTGGAAAGAGGTGAGTCCCCATCTTCCTTAAATCATAGAATTTCCTATTTAACTCCTTTTCCACCCAAACCAATTGCAATAGGACCTAATTTAGTCTACTTGCTGTTGGTATTGAGTATTTGCAGGGAAGAAACAATTTGGGGAACTTTTGGTGGCTTGAGGAACCATTTCCATTTGGGGATTTTGAGCCTTTGCTCATCAATAGGTATATTTCAATCCCCTCCATGAAATTACTGTTTTATTACATTTCTAGGATGCCCTAGGCCTACCCTAGCTGTAGGACTAGCTAAACCTAGGGTTTGAGTCCATTACGTGTCCGTATCGGACACGTATCAACATATATATGATTGTGTTCGACGAAATGCCCCAAAGGGCATTTCGACCTGATTTCAGGGAACTATTTGAATAGGAATTAGGGTTTTACTCTCGCTTACGTGTTTCCCGTGTTCTGAGCGTGTATTAGTGTCGTGTCGAGTCCCTACAGACACGCGAACACGAGGTTGCACGCGCGCGCGCGCAGGCAGTTTCTTGCCCTGCTGCTCGGGTGCAATTGCTCAGTGCACACGCCACTTTGGCTTTTAAAACTCGACACACGCATTGTGTCCATGACTGACACGAGGTTCCTCGAGTTGCACGAGTCCTCGTGTCATGTCGGACATGTATTTACGCGTGTATAGTGCGTGTACTGTGTGTGTGCGGTGTATTTGGTGTTCACTGTTTATTTCAGTTAATTAATGATTTAATACATGTTCTAAATTGCTAAATCGATCCTAATTATGATATATAATCTATGTTAGATTAGGTTTTTATAATGGAATAAGTTTTGATGTGGGATTGTTTCGAATGGGGTTAAACTGAATACCATCACTGATACATGTTTGATACTGGGGTTTTCGATATTCTGAATATTTAAATTCCAGTTTCTTTAGATGTTTTCAACTATAAAATTCTCCTACATGTTTGTTAATCCATGTGAATGTAATGTTACAGTTTGGAATTAGACTTTGAGTCGAGAATAGAATATTGACATTTGATTTGGATTTCAAATAGCTGATACACTTGTTTCCAAATTCCCTGAACTTTTGATTTCCACTTTAGTGTAGTTCTTCACTGTTAAATGGTTTTCCCCATATTGCTAGTTCATGGTTAGTTCATGTTTCAATGTGAATTAGGCTTGGGTTTATGAATGGGAATTTAGGCCTTTGGTTCATTTTCGAAATGCTAATAAAACTGAATGTTGATTCATGTTCACTGTCACTTCACTACTACACAATATTTTGGTTTGAATGAGGCTCTGAACATTTTGGACTGATTTTCCTTCTATTTTTAAAATGCTTTTAACCTGAGATTCTTCTTGGCTTTTAACTAGGATTTGTTGAATTATCTGAGAATGGGATGTTTAGGTATTGGTTAAAACTGAACCTGAGATTCATTACTAAACTGAAATGCTAGATTCAATTGAAATCTGAGATTGATTCCTATGTTATTCATTGTTCCTGTCACTATTCCCTGTCAACTGTAACTGAGTTTCATTCTAATACACTATGGACTGAAATCTGGGTATTGATTGAACTGAGATTTTAATCCCTTAACATGTAAACTGTTTTCCTGTTTTCCTCCTCACTTGACACCACACTGTCTCATGACACAAACACCCTCACACCCTCACTCTCACACACCCACACACTTGATATCATGTGTCCCCCTCTCTCTTTTCATATGTATATATATATATATATATATATATATATATATATATATATATATATATATATATATATATCAATTCATAGATACAAACACCCTCACACCCTCACTCTCACACACCCACACACTTGATATCATGTGTCCCCCTCTCTCTTTTTATATATATATATATATATATATATATATATATATATATATATATATATATATATATATATATATATATATATATATATATATATATGAGTGTGTGCTAATGTATATATATGATATAGTGTATGGTTGATATGTGTATAGTAACCTATAGGCTAATGTGTAATTCTATGTTATATTATAAAATAGATCAATGTGTGTATTCCTATATTAGATTATATAGTTATATCTATGTGTGTATTAAATATAGATATATTATCATGTGTGTAATGTTATGGTTTGGCTTATGGCATGATATTGCCTAGTAAGCCTAGATTAGTCTTGTTAGAACCTAGAATGGCTTGTTAGACCTAGTTAGACTAGTTTGACTTAGGTTTGACTTGGTTGACCTAGTTTGACTTCTAGGGTTGACCAGAGTTGACCAAGAGTTGACTTTGGCATAGATTGACCTAGATTCATGTAGAATGCATAGTAGTGCATCTTCTTATCATTCTGGACTTGTTGTGACTTGTGCTGTTCTAAATAGGAGCCAGACACCACTCGTCCGACAGTACTTTCATCTTGGACATTCAGTTAGCAGGCGAGTACATTCTCTGATCTTTTCATACTTACCTGGATTATTTTCTTGCTCTAGATTACTCTACTTGATGCTGACACGTATCTTCACGGATTAGTACTATATGGATCCTTTCCTGAGATGTTATCCCTCTACGGGTGCATCGGGTATTTTATGTTCATGTACTTTATCATGTGCATCAGGTACTCCTTGTACTCGTACTAGTTCATGATTTTACATATTTTCATGTGCTTCATGTGCTTTCATGTGCTTTATCATGTGCCTCATGTACCACTCATTATATGAGTTCACGTATCTTAGCTGTATTCATGTGCCTATAACGTAACTTGAATGGATCCTTGTGTATTGATTGGGGCGGGATGAGTAGAATTGGTTATGTGAACACTATCCCCAGTAGCTGTATTCATGTGCCTCCTTAGTTGTATTCATGTGCCCCTATGTCGTTTACATAACCATATTGTACTCTAAATCACGTAGCCACTTACAGTCTCTACTATCATGTATTTACTTTCAGTTACAAAATATCTCCTGTTTACTCGTACTTCCTTTCAGCACTTCCTATATTTTACTCTATTGCATGATTTATACTCCTAACCTGCTATGAACTGTTTGAGAGATACGTGCTCGTTCCCGTCCTGACTGGACCTGTTGAAAATATTACAGAGGACGAGGCTGAGGCGTTCTGCCCTACTTACTACGGTGCCACATTAGATGAGTGCCTGGACTTGGACCAGCAGCAGGATCCACTAGCAGTAGACGACACTCCCTTAGTTTAGGATTGTCTTTACTTTTTTGGATTACTGTATTAGATTCTGAGATATTTCTGAGATATGTATTTATTTTAGACACTTAGAATTCTGGATTGTATCTCTGTGATTTCTTCTGTTCTGGATATGTTATCTATCTATCATTATATCTTTATCCTGTTTTACCTTAGCTGTGATTGAGTTATATTCTGTTATGTCACCCCCATTCGGGGAGTATAACTGTGTATTACCTTTAACTGTTAGATGTTGTGACCTAGGACAGCGTTCTACCGTCGATACTGTGGCGTAGGCTGGACGTACCCATGTCTCGTGCCCTTACTCTAGGGTACGGGTCGTGACACATTTTTAGTGGTGGCCCATGCAGGTCTAGGTTGGAAATGTAGTGGTATTCGAACTAGAATATCACTGCAGCCTGCAGTAAGAATTAGTATATTTTTGAAGGTACTCAATCACACTAGGAAAATTTCCTTATCAGATTCCGTATATCTATTTTGCTGCTTATTGTCTTCCTTAGAAATTTTAAACTGTCCTCCTTTGATTTTTTTGACTCATTCTCAGTAATTGTTTCTTGTTTGATCTGTGTCTCCAGGATGGTTGAGACGAGATCGTATCACCCCGTGACGGGAGATGCTGGAGAGGGGTCTGCCACCTCTCGTGTCCAGAAGCCAGCTCCCGGTGCCACAGGGCCAGTGCAGCCCTCAGGAGTCGGTGTTTCTGCCACTTTTGGAGGAGCACCTCCACCAGTCAGGAGGTCGGTTGTGATTCCTGAGATCCTTCCACCGCAGCAGCCTCCGCCTGCGGGGATGGTAGATGCTGCACATCTCTTCTCCTTCGTGGAGAGGATTATGGAGTCCCACCAGCAGCAGTAGACGAGGCAGACTACCGGTTTTCGTCAGGGGATCGACGAGGCACACCAGCTGGTTCGTACCACAGTCGAGATGATTACTGCTCAGGGGGCACAGCAGCAGCCCCGTCAGAGGGAAAATGACATTCAGGACTTCCAGAAGATGCATCATCGGGAGTTCTTTGGCACAGAGGGCATTCACATTGCAGACGACTGGATAAAGCATATTGAGGAGATCTTCCGACTGGCAGAGATACCAGCTCGACTCTAGATCGAGGCGGCAGGCAGCCAGATGTAGGATTTGGCCCGTGCGTGGTATCAGGCAGATCCCAGGGTAGGAGTTGAAGGCCAGACTTGGGCCCAGTTCAAGGAACTGTTTAAGGAGCAGTTTTTTCCTGATGTGGCCTTGGGAGGTATCGAAGCACAGTTCGAGGGTCTGGTTCAGGGGAACCAGACGGTAGCTGAGTATACCAGGGAGTTCTGCAGATTGGCCCGGTTCATAGATGACATGTCTGAGAAGTCGAAGGCGAGGAAGTTTCGCCGAGGCTTGATTAGAGAGGTTCGGTCGCTGACTAAGAGCGACCGAAATGCTATATTTGCTGAGATATTTTCTGGGGCTATGGCGGCGGAAGACGACCTAGGGCTGAAGCAGAAGAGGGGTCGTGACTTCCAGGGTGGTAGCAGCAGTCAGGGGCAGGCCAAGAGGCCTCACTTCCAGCAGCAGCAGCAGAGGCCAGCTCAACAGTACCAATAGCAGTATCAGCAGCAGGGTCGTGCACCTTTCAGCAGGTGCACCAGCAGCAGAGAGGGCTGCATGCACCTCGTCAGCAGCAGGTAGTCATTTGTGCCTTCTGCAAGAAGCCGGGGCACATGATCCATGAGTGTAGGAAGAAGCTAGGCAAGTGCCTTCTTTGTGGTGCGGGAGATCACCAGTTGAGGGATTGCCCTGGGGCTTTTGGGCGAGGAGCTCAGGGAGGTGGAGCCAACGCTCCAGCAGGCCAGCAGAGGGGACCAGCCCTACAGACCCAGCAGCAGAGGTTCTAGCAGCACCAGCAGCAGGCACGAGGTGGACAGCAGGGACGAGCTTTCGCCATGGCGGCTGAGGATGTAGAGGCCATCGGAGGGCTGATAGCAGGTTCGGTTCTTCTCGACTCCCTTCCAGCATTTGCACTCTATGATTCCGGAGCTTCCCACAGCTTTGTGTCAGTATCGTATACTATTAGACAGTCTGGTTTCTAAACCATTGCCTAGGACCTGCAAAATCACGATCGAGAGTGGGGTCATCCTCGTGAGTGATGTTTGCAGAGGGCGAAGCATCTTATTGGGAGGCCGAGAGTTGGGAGTGAGTTTACTCGTCATGCCATTACCGAACTACGATATAGTATTAGGTATGAACTGGCTGAGTAGACACTACGCCCGTATTGATTGCCGAAGGAGTAGAGTTTTGTTCGGGGCGCCGGGAGAGCCAGAGTTTGAGTACACCCGGCGGCAGGCAGAGCAGGACAGCGGAGTCTTCTGTGGAGCATCAGTCGAGGAGCAGGTGGCTCCGTATCCCTTGATCGCAGAGTTTATTGACAGCAGAGTCTTCCCAGAGGAGTTGCCAGGGCTTCCACCGGACAGAGATGTAGAGTTCTCGATAGACTTGGTTCCCGACGCGGAACCGATATCTCAGCATGTCTATCGAGTGAACAACAGCGAGTTGGTGGAGTTGAAGAAGCAGGTGGATGAGCTGCAGGACAAGGGCTTCCTCCGATCTAGTTCTTCACCTTAGGGTGCACCGGTACTCTTCGTACCCAAGAAGGATGGGTCGGTACGGATGTGTATCGACTACAGGGCACTTAACAACCTGACGATCAAGAACAGATACCCACTGCCGCGGATCGATGATCTCTTTGATCAGTTAAGCGGAGGTCGGGTGTTCTCCAAGATTGATTTGAGGTCAGGTTATCACCAGGTGAAGGTGAAGGGAGAGGATATTCCCAAGACCGCTTTCAGGACGCGGTACGGGCAGTTTGAGTTTTTGGTTATGCCGTTTGGGCTAACCAATGCACCAGCAGTGTTTATGAATTTAATGAACAAGGTGTTCCACCAGTACTTGGACAAGTTCGTGATGGTGTTCATTGATGATATCTTGGTATATTCCAAGACTGAGGAGGAGCACGAGGAGCATCTGCGGATAGTGCTGGAGACTCTCAGGAGGGAGCAGCTTTATGGAAAACTCTCCAAGTGTGAGTTTTTCTTGGACCGGGTGGACTTCTTGGGTCATGTGGTGACTGGAGATGGTATCTCAGTTGACCCCAAGAAGATTGTAGCAGTTGAGGCTTGGACAGTGCCGACTTCAGTAGCAGAGATGAGGAGTTTCCTGGGGCTGGCAGGATACTATAGGAGATATGTGCAGGATTTCTCCTGGGTTGCAGTGCCGTTGACACGGTTGACCCGGAAGGATACTGAGTTTGTTTGGTCAGAGGAGTGTCAGACAGCTTTTGATGAGTTGAAGAAGCGGCTTACGACAGCTCCGATTCTGACATTGCCTTCAGGATCGGGTGGATTCACTATTTATAGTGATGGGGCTGGGTTGTGTCTTGTAGCAGCATGGGAAGGTGATTGCCTATGCCTCCAGGAAATTACAACTCCATGAGAAGAACTACCCTACCCATGACCTGGAGCTGGCAGCGGTGATTTTTGCTTTGAAGTTATGGAAGCACTATCTGTATGGCGAGAGGGTGGAGATTTTCACAGATCACAAGAGCTTGAAGTATGTGTTTACACAGAAAGAGCTCAACATGAGGCAGCACAGATGGCTAGAGTTGATGAAGGACTTTGACATCTCACTTCAGTATCACCCGGGGAAGGCCAACGTGGTTGCCAATACCTTGAGTAGGTATCCGACAGCTATGTGTTTGACTATGGATCGGCACTTGCTTACAGACTTAGAGAGCCTTAGGATTGAGGTGATCGTGCCCGGAGTACAGATGCAGTTATGGGGCCTTCAGATACAGTCGGACTTGATGGACAGGATCAAGGCGACATAGTTCGAGGATGTGGCTCTGCGGTGTATCCGAGAGCAGATCAGTGCAGGATTGGAGGATGATGAGTTTTCACTTGCAGAGAATGGTGCCTTGAGACACGGTTCCCGGTTATGTGTGCCTAGCGCGGAGCTCAGAGAGCAGATCATGCAGGAGGCTCACAATTTGCAGTACTCTATACATCATGTTGCCAACAAGATGTACAGGGATCTGCGAAAGCATGTCTGGTTGTACGGGATGAAGAGGGAGGTGTCCCACTTCGTAGCTAGATGCTTGGTCTGTCAGCAGGTCAAGGCAGAGAGGCAGAGGCCCGGAGGATTATTGCAGCCGTTGCCCATTCTAGAGTGGAAGTGGGAACATATCACCATGGATTTTGTATCTGGGTTACCGCGTACACCAGGAGGAAAAGACGCAATTTGGGTCATCGTTGACATGTTGACCAAATCGGCCCACTTCTTACCATTCAAGGTGGGTACATCTACAAAAAGGCTTACGGAGCTGTATATGAGAGAGATAGTCAGGATTCACGGAGTTCCCGTCAGCATAGTCTCAAATCGGGATAGTCGCTTTACTTCCCATTTCTGAAGGAGTCTGTAGACTAGTTTGGGCACTCAGCTCAAGTTTAGTACTGCATACCACCCCAGACGGACGGACAGTCAGAGAGGACTATTCAGACCCTTGAGGACATGCTACGGACGTGCGTCCTAGATTTTGGAGGTTCTTGGGAGGATCACCTATATTTGGTAGAGTTTGCTTACAACAACAAGTTTCAGGCCAGCATTGAGATGTCACCGTTTGAGGCTCTGTACGGGCGTAGGTGTCGTACACCCTTATCTTGGGATGATGTTGGAGAGCGGGCTTTACTGGGACCAGAGATGGTTGTTGACGCAGCCGAGAAGGTGAAACTCATTAGGGACAGACTTCGCGTGGCGCAAGACAGACATCGGCACTGGGCCGATAGCCACCGGAGGCTGTTGGAGTTTGAGGTACAGATTTAGAGATAGGGTTAGAAGTAGGTTGTTTTAATTTTTGTTTTGTTGATTGATCATGTTTGATTTTTAGTAACTTGAGACCTTACTTATGATTAGGTTGGAGACATGATTTTTCTGCGGATATCTCTGACTCGTGGTACTATACGTTTTGTTGGAGGTGGGAAGCTTAGCCCGTGCTTCATCGGCCCTTTCGTTATCAGCGGGAGAGTCGGTGACGTGGCATACAGGTTAGACTTGCCACCCGTACTAGTGGAAGTTCACAACGTATTCCACGTATCACAGTTGAGACGGTATGTGGCTGACCCTAGCCATGTGCTCGATCATTCGGAGATTGAGGTTGGACCTACTCTCAGTTATCCAGAGCAGCCTGTAGAGATTCTGGATCGTCGAGAGAAGGTACTGAGGAACCAGGTGATACCCTTGGTACGCGTCGCATGGAGGCATCATTCTCTAGGAGAGTCTACCTGGGAGCGGGAGGATGAGATGCGCGAGCGGTACCCCCATCTTTTTGGACCTTGAGGTATACTTTTCTATCCTTCTTAGCAGTTAGTTTCGCCTTTAATTTCGAGGACGAAATTATTTTAAGGGGGGAGATTTATCACTACCACTTTTCTAGCTTGAGGGTATTTTGGTCATTTTTGAAATTTTGGGAATTATTTGGAATTATTATTTATTATTTAGATTTATTAGAATTAATGTGATTTTTAGTATAATTGATTTTGGTCCTATAGTTGACTTTGACTAGTGCTGACTAGGAGACTAACCTAGAGACTAACCTAGGTCATGACCACTTGGTTAGGTTAAGTAACCCTAGCTTGACCTAAGTTAGTGAGGATTAACTCATTAGAACTTGTTTGGAGAAATTAGGAATTAGTTTGATTAAGGAATGGCTTGTGATTTCACAAGTCATTATATGACTTAAAGCCTTAAAAGCCCATAGGCCCACACCATGAACCAAACTCTAACCCTAATTAGCCCATGGCTGGTCACATTGATCCCTTCCCCCTATTTAATCCCCTCATGTAAATTAGGGCTAGCCTCCATTGGGATTTTTGCAAGTTTGGAAAGAGGTGAGTCCCCATCTTCCTTAAATCATAGAAATTCCTATTTAACTCCTTTTCCACCCCAACCAACTGCAATAAGACCTAATTTTAGTCTACTTGCTGTTGGTATTGAGTATTTATAGGGAAGAAACAATTTGGGAAAGTTTTGGTGGCTTGAGGAACCATTTCCATTTGGGGATTTTGAGCCTTTGCTCATCAATAGGTATATTTCAATCCCCTCCATGAAATTACTGTTTTATTGCATTTCTAGGATGCCCTAGGCCTACCCTAGCTGTAGGACTAGCTAAACCTAGGGTTCGAGTCCATTACGTGTCCGTATCGGACACGTATCAACATATATATGATTGTGTTCGACGAAATGCCCCAAAGGGCATTTCGACCTGATTTCAGGGAACTTTGAATAGGAATTAGGGTTTTACTCTCGCTTACATGTTTCCTGTGTTCTGAGCGTGTATTAGTGTCGTGTCGAGTCCCCACAGACACGCGGACACGCGGTTGCACGTGCGCGCGCAGGCAGTTTCTTGCCCTGCAGCTCGGGTGCAATTGCTCAGTGCACACGCCACTTTGGCTCTTGAAACTCGACACACGCGTTGTGTCCATGACTGACACAAGGTTCCTCGAGTTGCACGAGTCCTCGTGTCGTGTCGGACACGTATTTACGCGTGCATAGTGCGTGTACTGTGTGTGTGCGGTGCATTTGGTGTTCACTGTTGTCACGACCCGCACCCACTGTGAGGGTACGAGAACGTAACAACGCCCAGCCTACGCCGCAGTGTCGGCGATAGAACGCTGTCCTAGGTCAATCATCCAACAATATAAAGGTACCTGTACAGTATATACACTCCGAATGGAGGTGACATAGCAATATACAGTCTCAATCACATCTAAACAGAATGAAAAGATAGGAAGATAGATAAATACTGGAATGGAAGAAATATACATCACAGCAAGAGAGTCTAAGTGTCTGAAATAACATCTCAACAACATCCAGAATACAAGTCCCACTACTGAATATGAAATAATATGTACAATCAGATCTCAAAGACAGAATAGAAAACCTAGACTAGGGAGCCTCAGTCTCTAAGCTAGTGGATCAGGCTAGAAATCCAGGTCATACATGGCATCTACAGCTGTCCCATAGTAGGTGTCTACGCAGGCCTCATCCTCATCCTCTGTAATATTTTCAACAGGTCCAGTCAGGACGGGAGCGAGCACAAAACATCTCACGCAGTTCATATCGAGTTAGGAAATATAAAGCATGCAATAGAGTAAAGTACATAAAACGCTGAAAGAAGAATGTATATGAAAAACAGTAGAGATTTTGATAACAGGAAATATCTAAATATGATAAGTAAGAACTGTAAGGAACATGTAATTTAGAGTACAATCTGGTTATGTAAACGGGCTAGGAAAATGCAATGGTAACTCCATTGTACGTGGGTGTACAATAGACATATACAATAGTTATACAATGTTGTACAATAGGATTTGAGTACATAACCAATTCTACTCCCCCTCCCCAATCAATACACAAGGATCTACTCCAGTTACGTTATCTTGCACAATAGTGTACAATATTATACAATGGATGTACAATATTATATAATAGATGTATAATATTATACAATAGTTGTACAATGTTATACAATAGTGTACAATGGTCTATACCTGGGACTCGTGTGATACTGAGAGTACAATATGCACAAGGAGTATACAAGGATATAGGTATTCAATAAATACAATATGGAAGTGAAACGCACATCACAATATGTATCTAGTGAATACAAGGGGATAACATCCCAAAAAGAAGATCCGTATAGTACCAATCCGTGATAACAACGTGTCAGCATCAAGTACAGTAATCTAGAGCAAGAATGTAAATCCAGACAAGTATGAAACGGTTAAAAAATGTACTCGCCTGTTATCTGAAAGTCCAAGATGAAAGTAATGTCCGAGGAGTGGTGTCTGGCTCCTAATCAGAACAGCACAAGTCACAACAAGTCTAAAATGGTAAAATAAAGTTCTACTATGCATTCTACATGAATCTAGGTCAATCTAGGCCAAAGTCAACTCTTGGTCAACCCTAGAAGTCAAACTAGGTCAAACCAAGTCTAAACTAGGCTATCAGGCCTAAACTGGTCTATACTAGGCTACATTAGCCTATACTAGGCCTAACTAGTCCAAACCAATCTAAACTAGGCTAAACTGGCTATGCTAGTATACTAAGTCATTACGACTCATACCACACAAGTCAAACCAACCATCACACAACCTAGTTTACATCTAGGCCCACACCTGAATTCACATAGAAAATAATATATATATATATATATATATATATACATATATATATATATATATATATATATATATATATATATATATATATATATATATATATATATATATTTAGGCTCAAACAAAATACACCTATGTGTAGGCTACCTATTCATTACATACATTACACATGCATTATTTATATATCATATATATATATATATATATATATATATATATATATATATATATATATATATATATATATATATATATATATAAATACATGATATAGTAGAGATAGTGTATATGTGTGTGTGTGTGAAAACAATGTGTGTGGATGTGTGTGTATGAATGTGAGAGTGTGAATGAGGAATGTGAATGTGTGTGTGTAACTGTGAGGGTGTTAACATGGCTGCTATGGTGGGGTGTTTGGGGCTATGTTGGACTGATTTATGGTGTTTTTAGGGCAGCCACCTAGGTATAAAACAGGGCTGTTACAAGGCTGGGTTGGGGGTTACTACTAGGCTGTTTGGGACAGCCAAAAAGGTGTGTTTTGGGGCTAATATGTGCTGGCTTCAAAGGTTGATATATACAGGACATGGGGGACTGGTTTGTGTACAGCCCAAGGTGATTTGGGACTGTCATTGGGGTGCCACAAGTGACAGCCAACTGTGGTTGTGTTAAGGCAGCTCTTATGGGCAAAATGAGGGCTAAACAAGGGTGAACAAGGGGTTGTTATGGCTTAGTTTAGGAGACTTGTTAGGACAGGTTTAAGGGTCAACATATGGGCTATTGTGGAGTGGTATTTGGATGGCTATGGGTGCTGTCAATGATGACAGGAACTTAAAATATGTAGGAAGTGGTTGTGTAATGAGAGAAGACATGTGTGTGTGTAATGCTTGAGAGATGCTAGAGAGTGAATAAGTCATGTGAGGGTGTGTTTGTGAATGTGAAAACTGTGTTAGAGTGATGGAAAAACAAGGGAAACAATGCACAGCAAAACAGCAAGGAAAAAGGATCAAAACAATTCAAACCGAAAACCCAATCCCATAAACAGAAAACTGAAACCACTTTTCCAGTTTTCTTCAACTCCTCATTTTGACTCCCACACACCACCAAATCACACAAAAATCGACACACAGCTAGTAAACCCATAGGGGAACAATAACTGGTACTAAAACCAATGTTTAAGTAGTAATCAAATAGGTTAAAAAGGTGTCAAACTTGGATTTTAAAAACTGGAAACAGAAAATGGGTATTTAGTATCATAAATTGGGAAATTGGAAATTAACTAATGAAAAATTATTAAAAATCAAAATAAAGAGTTGGTAAAATAAATATATGATGCATACATGCTATATATGGTGTTTGTGTCCAAACAAAAGGACACAAACGTGTCCAAATGAAAAAGGACACGAAACAGTGCACACAGGCACTGTTTCAGTGTACACATCGTGCACGTGTGCACACGTGTCGTGCACACGACACAAGACACCACGTGTCTCGAGGTCACTAACCTAGGTTCGCCAGGTGTCAGGCTACCTACGTGTCATCCTGTTTTGGGTCGACGTGTCCCCGTGTCCGAGTTATTAAACCGTATCAGTGACAAAAAAAACACAGTGCACAGAACAGTGCAAACCTCGTGCGTCGAGGATTTCTTCCTCGTTACGCCACGTGGGCCCACAAAATTTGACACATGGCGTGTCAGTGGGTGCCCCGAGACTTCCATAAAATCTCGTGTCAAAACTCGTCGTGTCGTGTCCGGCACAACCCCCGAACAGCAGGGCATGCAGTCCCGAGCGCGCGCGAGCGTGTCCTTGTGTCCAAAATGATACGACACGTACACGAATTCATCTCAATGCACAAGAAACGTGTAAGCGACACTGAAAAGCAAATTTACATTCAAAAACATTTCGAAAATAAAACAAAAAGTCCCACTGTGGCATTTCCACAAACACAAAGAAATAGGCATTGATACGTGTCCAGTTTGGACACGAAAGGACACAAATTCTTAGGGTTTCCTATTCCTACTGTTAGGTTCGGTCTAGGGCTCCCTAATGATGCAAAAATCTCAGGATTCTATGGTGAGAATAAGAAGTTACCTCTATGTATCAAAACCCCCAAAAACTCTAAAAAGAGATGCTCCTCTTGATGGTGAAACTCCTCCAAATTGATTTGAATCTGAGAATAAATTTCACAACAGCAAGAATACTCAAATTAAAACCTATTGCAATTTTTTTGGATTAAAAAGGAGGTAAAATGGATTTTCTAGGGATTTTTGAAGTAGGGAAAATACCTCTTTCCAAACTTGCTCCTTCCTAAAGAGGCTAGCCCTAAATTCTAAGAGATTATTTATAAGGGGGGGATCCCTAGGTGGGTTAAGTTGGTTGGACAAAATTGTTAGGGTTAGGGTTTGGGCACTTGACTAATGGGCTTTGGGCTTAGGCATAAATCAATGACTTAAAATCACAAGTCATGACTTGTGGTCAAAATCCTTCTATTCAAATCTCAATATTCCTAATTGGTTTCCCTAACTAGAGTATGGTTAACTTAACTTAACCTAGGATCTCATATCTAGTCAAGTCCAACTTAACTAGGGTTAGGTCACAAAGTCAAAGCTAGTCAAAGTCAACCTAGTCAACCATCATTCAAACAATTCCAAAATAAATTCTAAAAATTCCCAGAAATTCAAATAAATCCTAAAATGACCAAAATATCCTCTAGGCTAAAATGTACCAATCAAACATCCTAATCACATGGCTAGGCTCTAGGTCAACAGTCTCCAAGGTTACACTAGTCAAACACCAAAATCATAAGTCATGGTTTAAATAGTTTAAAAATGATTAAAAATTACCAAAAATCATATTATTAATTAAATATCATAATTAAATAAATTAAAATACAAAATTTCAAAATTACCCTTATTTTAGAAAACTGGGTGTTACAACTATTTATTTCAGTTAATTAATAATTTAATACATGTTCTAAATTGCTAAATCCATCCTAATTATGATATATAATCTATGTTAGATTAGGTTTTCATAATGGAATAAGTTTTGATGTGGGATTGTTTCGAATGGGGTTAAACTGAATACCATTACTGATACATGTTTGATACTGGGGTTTTCGATATTCTGAATATTTAAATTCCAGGTTCTTTAGATGTTTTCAACTATAAAATTCTCCTACATGTTTGTTAATCCATGTGAATGTAATGTTACAGTTTAGAATTAGACTTTGAGTCGAGAATGGAATATTGACTTTTGATTTGGGTTTCAAATAGCTGATACACATGTTTCCTAATTCCCTAAACTTTTGATTTCCAGTTTAGTGTAGTTCTTCACTGTTAAATGGTTTTCCCCATATTGCTAGTTCATGGTTAGTTCATGTTTCAATGTGAATTAGGCTTGGGTTTATGAATGGGAATTTAGGACTTTGGTTCATTTTCGAAATGCTAATAAAACTGAATGTTGATTCATGTTCACTATCACTTCACTGCTACACAATGTTTTGGTTTGAATGAGGCTCTGAACATTCTGGACTGATTTTCCTTCCATTTTCAAAATGCTTTTAACCTGAGATTCTTCTTTGCTTTTAACTGGGATTTGTTGAATTATCTGAGAATGGGATGTTTAGGTATTGGTTAAAACTGAACCTGAGATTCATTACTAAACTGAAATGCTAGATTCAATTGAAATCTGAGATTGATTCCTATGTTATTCATTATTCATGTCACTATTCCCTGTCAACTGTAACTGAGTTTCATTCTGATACACTATGGACTGAAATCTGGGTATTGATTGAACTGAGATTTTAATCCCTTAACATGTAAACTATTTTCCTGTTTTCCTTCTCACTTGACACCACACTGTCTCAAGACACAAACACCCTCACACCCTCACTCTCACACACCCACACACATATATATATATATATATATATATATATATATATATATATATATATATATATATATATATATATATGAATTGAGATATATATATATATATATATATATATATATATATATATATATATATAGGTTCCTATATATATGAGTGTGTGCTAATGTATATATATGATATAGTGTATGGTTGATATGTGTATAGTAACCTATAGGCTAATGTGTAATTCTATGTTATATTATGAAATAGATCAATGTGTGTATTCCTACATTAGATTATATAGTTATATCTATGTGTGTATTAAATATAGATATATTATCATGTGTGTAATGTTATGGTTTGGCTTATGGCATGATATTGCCTAGTAAGCCTAGATTAGTCTTGTTAGAACCTAGAATGGCTTGTTAGACCTAGTTAGACTAGTTTGACTTATGTTTGACTTGGTTGACCTAGTTTGACTTCTAGGGTTGACCAGAGTTGACCAAGAGTTGACTTTGGCATAGATTGACCTAGATTCATATAGAATGCATAGTAGTGCATCTTCTTATCATTCTGGACTTGTTGTGACTTGTGCTGTTCTAAATAGGAGCCAGACACCACTCTTCGGACAGTACTTTCATCTTGGACATTCAGTTAGCAGGCGAGTACATTCTCTGATCTTTTCATACTTACCTGGATTATTTTCTTGCTCTAGATTACTCTACTTGATGCTGACACGTATCTTCACGGATTAGTACTATATGGATCCTTTCCTGAGATGTTATCCCTCTACGGGTGCATCGAGTATTTTATGTTCATGTACTTTATCATGTGCATCAGGTACTCCTTGTACTCGTACTAGTTCATGTTTTTACATGTTCTCATGTGCTTTTATGTGCTTCATGTGCTTTATCATATGCCTCATGTACTACTCATTACATGAGTTCACGTATCTTAGCTGTATTCATGTGCCTATGACATAACTTGAATGGATCCTTGTGTATTGATTGGGGCGGGGTGAGTAGAATTGGTTATGTGAACACTATCCCCAGTAGCTGTATTCATGTGCCCCTATGCCGTTTACATAACCATATTGTACTCTAAATCACGTAGCCACTTACAGTCTCTACTATTATGTATTTACTTTCAGTTACAAAATATCTCATGTTTACTCGTACTTCCTTTCAGCACTTTCTGTATTTTACTCTATTGTATGATTTATACTCCTAACCTGCTATGAACTGTTTGAGAGATATGTGCTCGTTCCCGTCCTGACTGGACCTATTGAAAATATTACAGAGGACGAGGCTGAGGTGTTCTGCCCTACATACTACGGTGCCACACTAGATGAGTGCCTGGACTTGGACCAGCAGCAGGATCCACTAGCAGTAGACGACACGCCCTTAGTTTAGGATTGTCTTTACTTTTCTGGATCACTGTATTAGATTCTGAGATATTTTTGAGATATTTATTTATTTTAGACACTTAGAATTCTGGATTGTATCTCTGTGATTTCTTCTGTTCTGGATATGTTATCTATCTATCATTCTATCTTTATCCTGTTTTACCTTAGCTGTGATTGAGTAATATTCTGTTATGTCACCCCCATTCGGGGAGTATAACTGTGTATTACCTTTAACTGTTAGATGTTGTGACCTAGGACAGCATTCTACCGCCGACACTGCGGCGTAGGCTGGACGTACCCACGTCTCGTACCCTTACTCTAGGGTGCGGGTCGTGACAAAGCATCTTTCAAACCAATCTTCATCAGCAAAAGTCTATCTGACGAAGAACGCCAATTTCTTATATATCTTATAAGAGAATACATTGACATCTTCGCATGGAGCTATGAAGACATGCCAGGCTTAGACACTAAAGTCGCCATTTACTGCCTGAACATTTCGTCTAAAGCTAAGCCGGTGAAGCAGCAACAACGATGATTCCGACCAGACGTCATGGAAGCCATCGATAATGAAGTCAAGAAGCTCATTGCCAGTGGGTTCATTCGTGAAGAACAACACCCAGACTGGGTTGCTAACATTATCCCAATCATAAAAAAGAATAGTAGAGTTCGAGTCTGTATCGACTACCGTGATTTGAACTCTGCATGCCCGAAGGACGAGTTCTCTCTACCAATCACTGATGTAATGATCGACAATACTTGCGGCTTCGAGCGGATGTCCTTTATGGATGGGTTCTCAGGCTACAACTAAATCAAGATGTTCCCCGACGACGAGAAGTACACATCTTTTCAAATACCATTGGGGGTATACTGCTATACGGTGATGCCCTTCGGATTGAATAATGCAGGGGCAAAATACCAGCGAGCCATGGACACAATTTTTCGCGATCATTTGTGCAAAACTGTGGAGTGCTATGTAGACGATATCGTAGTCAAACGCCATCTCAAGGACAACCACCTCCAAGACTTGAGAACGGTATTCGAACTAATGCGTGCATACCAACTCAAGAGGAATCCAACCAAGTCTTTTCTGGGAGTCTCCAGCGACAAGTTTCTTGGTTTTATCATCACTTCAAAGGGTATACATCTGGACCCGAAGAAAGTGAAGGCTATCCTCGATATGTATCCTCCAAGAAACCTCAAAGAGCTACACGGACTACAAGGAAGGCTAGCCTACATTAGGTGATTCATTTCAAACCTCTCTGGAAGGTGTCAACCGTTCACCCATCTCATAAAGAAAGGCGTATCCTTCATCTGGACTGAATAATGTCAACGCACATTCGACGACATCAAGGCGTATCTTACAAGCCCTCCAGTATTGGTAGCTCCAATAATGGGGAAGCCCTTCTTACTATATGTCCACGCTATGGACCATTCTCTTGGTGCCCTATTAGCTCAGAATAATGAAGGCGGCCATGAACATGCAATCTACTACCTCAACCGCACAATGGTGAGTGTCGAGCACAGATATACACCTGTGGAGAAGGAATACCTTGCACTAGTATTTGCTATCTAAAAAACATGCCACTACGTGTCTGGGCAGACTATCCACATCATATCTAAAGTCAACCCTCTCAGAATACTCATGACTAAACCAGGTTCTCTTAAATCCCGTTTAGCTACATGGGCAATGCTGTTGACTCCATACGATATAATCTTCGTCCCTCAGAAGGCAGTAAAAGGCCAAACATTAGCCGATTTCCTAGCAGCTCATCCAGTGCCAGAATCTTTTAAACTCTACAACGAAATCCCCGATGAAGTGGTGGAGTCTAACACTGCAACTGAAGAAATCCCTATTTGGCAAATGTTCTTTGACGGCGCATCAAGAACATGGCCCAAAGGAAAAATCATGGCTGGAGTAGGTGTCATGCTCGTGTCACATGATCATCTGGTTATACATCGTGCATACTCTCTCGTGGAACCATGCACCAATAATGTGGCCAAATATAATACTTTATTAATCAGCCTACAACTGGAGAAGCAACTGGGAGTTGACTATCTGGAAGCTTACGGAGATTCCAAGCTAATAGTTAGTCAGGTCAGAGGGGATTATGAAGTTAGTCATGAAGATCTCATCCCCTACCACAGAGCAACAATCGAGCTGGCATCGACTTTCGCTGGATTCTTCATCGAGCACGTACCTCAACTATAAAATATAGAAGTAGATGCTCTGGCCGGTCTCGTTGCTTCCTTGACCGTTTCTACCAATACACATCAGTCGATCACAGTGTCTGGTCGAGAACTATTCTGTGTGAAAAATGTCTTGCATATTCATGTCAGTTATGCAGCGGAAACAAACATCGATGCTAAAGACTGGAGATTTCCCTTCATAGACTATGTTGTCTATAAAATCCTTCCCGAGGACCCGAAGGAGGCATTATCCATCCAAAGGCGATACCTCAGATTTTACTACGACACAGCTACCAAGATGTTGTACCGATGCTCTTACGACGGGCTATTATTATGATGCTTGTCAGACACAGAAGCCAAACATGCACATCGGAAGGCGCACGATGGAGTTTGTGGTGCACATCAACCAGGCCCCAAATTATAAGATCGCCTCAAAAGAATGGGTTATTACTGGCCCACAATGATAGCAGATGCTGTTAAATAAGCAAAAAAGTATAGAGCTTGTCAGTTCCACGCCGATTTTATTCATCAACCTTCAGAGTTTCTATACCTGACGGCAGCATCTTGGCCATTTGAAGCCTGGGGCATGGACGTCATAGGACCAATCAGCCCGCCATCCTCCAAAGGACATCGGTACATCCTAGACATAACCGATTACTTCTCCAAATGGGCGAAAGCTATACCACTCATCGAAGTGAAGACGTCAAACATGATCAATTTCATCAAACATCACGTCATCTACCACTTCGGCCTACCTCACAGGATCATCCATGATAATGGTCCACAGTTCGTAAGCCATGCGTTCTATCAGTTCTGCGATAAGAATCGAATCCAGAACGTAGCCTCTACTGCATACAATCCAGCGACTAACGGGCTAGCAGCAGCCTTCAACAAAACCATCATAAAACTTCTTAAGAAGTTCGTGTCTTCAAACAAGCACGATTGGAATGAGAAGCTCAGTGAATGTCTATAGGCCTATCGTACAACGGTCCGGACTCCAACAGGCAGTACGCCATTCTCTCTGGTTTATGGAAGCGAAGAAGTTCTTCCCCTAGAAATCTAGATTCCTTCTCTTCGAGTAGCCTTAGCCAGCAAGCTGACTACTGAAGAATGCTATCGTCTGTGACTCCAAGAGCTCGAAGCGCTGGATGAAAAATGCTTGTTAGCTCAATAGCGCATTGAGCTATACCAAGCATGCCTTTCCAGAGCCTTCAATAAAAAAGTGAAGGAAAGGATCTTCCAAGTCGGTGATTTAGTCCTAGCAGTGAGAAGACAGATGGTCATGACGCACAAAATAAAAGGAAAATTCTAGCCTAAATGGGAAGGTCCTTTCGTCATAGAATCAGTGTATTCCAACGGTACGTACCGGCTGACCAAGCCCGACGGTGACTTGCTCATGATGCCTAACAACGACAAGTTCCTGAAGAAATACTATGTGTAACTTTTTTGTTCACATGTGTTCAGTCATGTAAATGTACAGTGCGATATTTATATGATTAAAAAAAACTATCTAACTATTATCTGTATTTTAAAAGTCTTGAATATGCCCTAGATAATAGGTCATCTAAATATTTCCCCAGAGGAATCATTTCCGTTTTTGACTCTGTCCAAACTCGGTTTGACGAAAACAAGTCACGTCCATATTACCTCTGAATTGTTTTTCGATAATTATTTCCCTAGTGAAATGATTATGTTTTGCCACGTCCACATAACCTCTGAACAAAGTATTCATCAAGGATAATCACGTCCCTATTACCTCTGAATTATCCACTCCTCTCTAATGTTATATATCTTTCCACGTCCATATTACCGTTGGTTTGATATAGAACATCTTTTGCTATTAAGTCCATACTACCTCTACTAGCAGCTTCGTTCAACTTATTATCTATATTCGAATCATTCGAATATAAAACGGATAATAGGTCCACATCAAAAAATTCCCCAGCGGAATACCCACTAGAGATATCCTCGCTACGTCCACATTACCTCTAGCATCGATATTTCACAAAACTACATTCACTTCCGAATAGATTCTTTATTTAAACGTCTAACAAAAGACGGGAAAAAAGGGTACAAGAGCCGTGACGACCAAAAAAGGAGGGAGAAAACTCTCCTAGAGGATACCCTTCACACAAATGTTGTATTATTGGCTCTCTAATACAAGCACCACAGATATCACAAGCAAAGAGTTGAGCGAATGTATTCTGTTTATTCAAAATCAGTTACAATCACAGGACAACATCTCATGAGCAAAACAAAAAATTCTTCATCTCTTTATCCGAGCAAGAAGTAGAGGATTACATTTGATGTCCGAAAAGAGGTAAAATATGAAGCTAAAGACAAACAGAAATACCAAGACAAAATACAGACATTTATGGGAACCTGCGGTTCCTAGCTGTGTCGAGGCATATACCATTCCCTCAACCATTTTGCATATGAAGGATCTATTTAATTAAGGTCCTCGGCCGGGGCAGGTGGGTCAGAACTCTCAGTACTACTACCCTTAGACTTGGGCTCCTCCTTCACAGCAGCTTCAATCTTAGAAGTGATTCCTTCTCCGATGAGCGCCAACTCTTCTTTTACCATAATTTTTTGTATCACCTCCTCCTTAACAAACGGTGGCTCTTGTTTGATGAAAGAAGACAACATCTCCTCCTTTATAAAGGTATCAACCTTCGGTATGGATGCTGCAAAAAGCAATGGCAGAAAGAAAGTCAGACTCAGGAGACTGCAGAAAAAACTAAGTCCTGAAGACTCCTATGCGCCCAAAGGGATATGCGCCCAAAATAAGACATGTGGGCGCATAACACACGAACAGTACGTGGGCGCATAACATACCACTGTTTAGAGGGCGCATAACATGGCAACACGTGGGCGCATAGCATACCACAGTGTTGGCGCATGGCTTCTGTGGGCGCAT
Source organism: Iris pallida (assembly GCA_029216955.1). Taxonomy (NCBI): domain Eukaryota; kingdom Viridiplantae; phylum Streptophyta; class Magnoliopsida; order Asparagales; family Iridaceae; genus Iris; species Iris pallida. Next base: position 33,847 of record JANAVB010034358.1, on the reverse strand, counting down.
AATGATGCTCACAGAAGTATGTTGCCTTAGGCGCAAGCGCCCGAGCAGAAGAAAAGTTCGAGCGTCGCAAATTAACGCTCGAGACTTTGTTTTTGAAGCATGCCCTCACCCAGAATCGGGTCCTGGACAGCCGAGGATGCTGCCGCAGGAGGAGGGCCACTCGGCGCAGCCCCTACCCTTCGCGGATCTCTTGGCGACCTTGGGAGACATGGTTCTCAAAGAAAGAAGACGAAAAGTTTTCTAAAAAATTCAAAGAGAAGGGAATAATGAACTTTCTCTCTCCTTCAGGGCCTATTTATAGGCACGGGCCACGCCCTATGCGCCCACTTGCTGTATGCGCCCATACGCCCATTACGTTGTATGCGTCCACAATAGCCTATGCGCCCACGTGAAGGATCGGCTTCCTATATACTATGCGACTTTTCCTTGCTGACGTGGACGATGTATGAAGGATGGACTGCTTCAAATTTCGTTCCGATGAATCTATCAGTTCGGATTTCGAGGAAAATCTCAACAGTCGTATCTCCCTGACAGGCTGGCCAAATACTATGCACCCAAGGAGAGAGCCATACTATGCGCCCATTGCCTCGCGAGAAGACGATACATGCTTCTTTCAAAGTATTTTGAACTTGTTCAAGTATCGAAAACTTTGAAGGGGGTCTTGTAGAAGCATAAAATTTTTTCAGCAAATGAAGCCCCATGCGCCCAAGTCAGTGTAGCTCCATGCGCCCAAGTCAGTGTAGCTTCATGCGCCCAAGTCAGTATAACTCCATGCGCCCAGTCAAGTGTAGCTTCATGCGCCCAGCCAGTGAAGTTTCATGCGTCCAAGACTAACTCCCCCGAAAGGAGGGCGCATAGCCTGAGACATGGCTATGCGCCCAAGCCTGACTCAGTCAAAGCCATGATAAAAATGTACACCGAAGCGCACGGCCACGTCAGTCTCCATGAGTAGTCGTGCACCGAAGCATGCGGCCACGTCAATGCCACGACCAACCCACGATCTCGTAGCCTGTATGTGCCTACATCCTATGCGCCCAAAGCAGGACTATGCGCCCACATAGGAACCAGCATGTTTCTCCATATGGGTACATAACATCGTTCCAGCCCAAGAACGACTATAAAATGGGGGCCTCATCCCTCTTCAACAGACAGAACGGAGAGCATTTTCAAGAGCCAAATTGCTGCACTTCTTGCCAGTGAGCCGAGAGTTAGCAATTTTCTTAGGTTTTCTCCCAGTTTTGTAATCGGAGTGTCAACGGAGTAAAGGAGCAACTGTCGCTCGATCTCCATCGTCCCATTCCCCAGAATTCTTTTTTGTACTCGGGGATCCTCAGCGCAGGATCTCTCAGGCGTACTCGATTTGTGGTACCTTGTGCAAATAAAAGAAAAGATAGCATTTTTTTCTTCCTTTTTGTGTGTGTCCACACTCTCCACCGGCCAACCCCTCCATCTCTACAACCCACCTCTCCTGCCGCCCTCTCGCCGGCGGCGCCCCTTCTAGACCTAGGCTGCAAGCACTCAGTCTTCGAGGGTGCTCCAGCGGTGGGTTTCTCTTCGGTTGCTGTCGAGTCCTTCCTTCCACCACTCTGTTTTGCCTTGGTTGGCAAGTTCTCTCACTTTCGACCGCTCGTCGACGCCATCCTACAGGCGATGGCCGGGATACATTTCCATAGGATTGTCTCCATCGGGGTTATTAATAGCAAGAATATCCTCATTCGGCCCTGCCTCGAAGCTAATTTTCTTCGCCTCCGTATGCGAGACATTTGGATGGTCGCCAAAGCCCATATGCGGCTATTTCGGTGGTCCCCCGACTTCTCACCCGTCAAAGAATCACCTATCGCTCTCGTGTGGGTCTCGTTTCCTGGACTCCAACAGCACCTATTTGACAAGAGAGCCCACTTCGCACTTGCCGGCAGCCTGGGCAACCCTCTCCAGACTGATCAAGCTACTGCGATGCACACTCACCCCAGCATCGCTCTGATCCAAGTGGAGGTGGATGTCAGCAAGCCCCTTCCCCCATGCATCCGTATCATTCTCCCTGACGATCGCAGCCGTTGGCAGTCCGTCCGCTTTGAGTCTACTCCGTCCTACTGCTCTGTTTGCTTCCATCTAGGTCACGACAGCCTCGCCAGCAAGGGAGCTCATCCTCGCGATGCAGACCCCATCCTACTTGAAGTCCCCACCGCCAATGCCCTACAGGAGACCTTCATCTCCAGGAACCGCAAAAAATGGACCAGAGCTAAAAAGAGGCGAGATTCTTTCTCCGCTAACTACCACAGCCCTACAGACTCCTCGCCTGCAGGCCCTACCATCTCCAGCATTAGCACCCTCATCGTTCTTCAGCGAGGCTTCCCTTTTCCCCCTCCCGAGTATGGCTCCCACAACAACTGTCACGCCCCACTCCCGTAGGAGCGATCATCCTCGCTAAGGCATGATGCCGCACGAGCCTAGATTGCGCTCGTGCAAGGTAGTTTCATAACGGCCGATTACAGCGGCTGCGACGGGGTCGTCGCACAGAAGTCCAAAGCAGAAACATTGAAACATGTAGCAAAAATTTAGAAGTAACACACAAGTTATTCAAAAGTACTCTTTATTAATATTGAACAATAAGATTACAATAGGGCGCAAGGCCCTGATTATAAGTCTCTCAAGCTCACTTTTCTTTTATTTACAAGTCACTCTGCTCTCTCTCTCATCTCTTGATACAATGCTTGAGCCAGTGGAAGCTTCGAAAGGTATCGTCCATACATTATGTCCCGTATAAGTCTTGACTTCACGCGACCGCACGCTTCGAATCGCCAAGGAACTCCGTGCCTCGACGCATCCAAGCGAGCTCCATGCCACGAGCTTCTACCTGTTCCTGCACATGAAAACTGTGTGGGTGTCAGTACTCAACTGTACTGGTGGAGTGAGCTCCTCGCCTACCCATACAAAACTGACACATTTATTTACTTTGTGCAGCTTAAATCCCTTTCGATTGTCTTTCTAGTCTAGCCTTAGGATCAATTTTAGGACAAAGACGTCTCGGTCTATACTTGGCACCGCAATGACATGGTCGTACTATTTTCTATTCGTGACTTCAATGTATTCGAGGCAGTGCCTCGCCGAGAAGAACCTACGCAACTCGACCGTGCCAAGACTTTTACTTGTTTTACGTGCCTCAAGACCATTCTCGTGCCAACGACGGCAAGGGGGACGACTCGTGTAGGTCATGCCAGCAGACATGATCGTACCTTATGATCGAGATCGTGCCTCCCAAGGGTCACCAGATTTAACCAACTCGCCTTACGGCCCTTCCTGACTTAACTCGAAATGATGCCACATTCATGCCGAAGCACGTGTCCTTGCTATAGCCAACTTTTAGGCTCCAGAATGGTGCTGCAACTGTGCATACTTAACTCATGCCGATTCAAGGTTAGTGCTTGCTATAAGCATAACTTGATAACCCAACTCGTAACCTGCTAGTACTCGACACAATCCAAAGGCATACACGTGGATAGCCGCTCTTGTCGACACATCTATATGAGTGGTCACTAGCAATGTCAAGCTATCCTGGATCTTTTGCATACGGTGACCATTCGCGTGGCGAGGTACGAGCTCCCACCGAATGACTCGCAGCCAATATTATAACGGTTCACTTCAACGAGTCGTACCGTCGATGAAGGTCGTATAATATCTGTAATTCCTCCTAGGCCAACACGAACCTGGAGCCCCGGGATCACTCGAAGAATTTTGCCCATGCACACAAGTTGTCCAATGACCATGCAAGACTCAACTCGATCTATCAAATCTTTCCTTATTCATGACCAAGCTTTCCCTCTTTCTATCGAGACTCCCAAGTTGCGGGACCGATCTCGCCTGATTCCTTATCGAGACTTATCGAGACTCCCAAGTAGCGGGATCGATCTCGAGTGCTTCCTTATCGAGACTTAGCGAAACTCCCAAGTAGCGGGATCGATCTCGTGTACGAGACTTATAGAGACTCCCAAGTAGCGGGATCGATCTTGTGTACGAGACTTATCGAGAATCGCAAGTAGCGGGACCGATCTCGTGTACGAGACTTAGCGAGACTCCCAAGTAGCGGGACCGATCTCGTGTACAAGAATTATCGAGACTTAGCGAGACTCCCAAGTAGCGGGACCGATCTCAGCGATAACCAATCGCGTGGACTTCCTTTATCTGTGGCATGCTTTTCACTAAATTAACCATGGCTCGTGCCTTGGACATGCCTTGTTCTCTAGGCGACGCTATCGCTCAAGTCACATACTTTATATGACGAGCCTTGCTCTCGAGGGACTATGCGACTTGACAATCACAGATAGAGCGGGACAGTGCTAGAAATGACTTAGATCGACCAACATAACTTTGCCTAACTTATTTGCGCAACGACTTGACGAACAAAGGCTATGCCAAACTTCGCATCGGGAGAACATGTCGTGCACGCGTTCGACTTGAACAACCAAGTTTTGGGGTGCCTTGACTTAAGCCACAAGCCGTGCAATACGACTTAACCTATGGAACGTGCGAAGGCTATGCCAAGCCTTGGACGATGGGACCGTGCATGCTTTATCAAGCATTCACGCGGGCTACGCCTATGACTTAGGCTAATTCGAGCGTTGTGGCAACTTAGCAACTTAGGCCAACTTTCTTCTCCCAAGCCACATGACAAAGGACCGAGTGTCATTTTGAAAGCACGCTGAGCCGACTTCTAAGCAGATCGTGGGACATTTTTCAATGTTCTAACACATTTCGACCCGTCGGGATTATTTCCTTAGCTATGTGGATGCGTCTTTTTTATTATCAAGCATAACTTGTGCAAGTTGAAGACATGCGAGTTATTATGTGAAGGCTAAGATGAGGCAAGTTCATCGAAACTACCCTACCTAAGCGAGGAGTCGCCTCGATCGAGCAGGTCTTCGAGCAGCCGTTTCAAGGCTAAGGCCGAACGCCGTCGGCGTTTTGATTCCTTCGATTGACCGAGCGGGACGGGACACTACAACAACCGACAATTGATCCAATACAAGCACAACCTCCTTGCTATTGAAGAAGCGGATGAGCCCCTCCCCTTCGAGCCAATGGATTTGTTAGCAATTGAGCATCTCCCGGATTATGCCCCAGGGGAATGCAGCTCGTATAGTATCTTCAATCAGGATGATCGCAGAGCCAGACTTGAATTCAGGGAAGAACTCGACGCCGATGATGAAAAAGAAGTAGGCGAACTCATAGAAGAAATTGAAGAGGGGTCTGAAGATGGGGGAGGCCCATTCAATTTCAGTTCTCCCCACTCCCCAAAGGCTCATAAACCCCTCATCTCTATGATGACCCTTAGATCAGCCACGAGACCTGGCCACAAATACAAGAAATCATGTTAAGCAGTTCCTCGATCAATATCCTGATCTGGAACATTTGCGGCAGCGCCAACCCTCAATCCGTGAAGCGGCTCATTTCTCTCAAGAAGCTTCACAAACCTGTCATCATAGCTATCATCGAACCCAAAATTTTGGCATCCAAGATCGAGCGCTACCGTGTCAAACTGGGTTTCTCCTCGACGGTATCCAAGGGCAGGGATATCTGGATTATGTGGAACAGTAACATCTCAGTCAAGTTGGTTGACTCTCAATCCCAATCCTCTCTTTTGTCTTTGATCACCACCTCCTCTGCTATAGCACCCTTCTCTCCATCGTCCACAGCAATTGCGACAAGAAAACTCGGCGCAACCTCTGGAAAGAGCTCATCGACCTCCAAGCTCGTTTCTCTGACTCGCCTTGGATGTGTGGGGGTAACTTAAATGCTATTTCGTCTGTCGACGAGAAGAGTGGTGGTCGGCTTACCTCCTCCGGCTTAATGTTCAAATTCAACCAATTTATGTTTGAAACTCAACTCTCTCCGACAACTTTCTTCGGGAGCCCCTACACTTGGACGAACTCCCAATTGGGGGACTGCAGGCAGATCTCGAGGTTGGAGAGAGTCCTCCTGAATGACTCCTGGCATGCCATCTCTTCGGGTTCTTTAGTCACCCACCTCAGCAGGACGAAGTCTAATCACTCCCCGGTTCTCCTCGACGTCGACTTCAGGAAGCCGTCCTCCTCCAAAGGGTTCAAGTTCCAAGATTTTTGGCGATCACATCCAAACTTCCTCTCTACCATTTCTGTCACCTGGACCTTGGTTGATCACGCCAACCCTCTCATCCACCTCTCTCTTCATCTGACCGCTACCAGACGTGCGCTCAGCTATTAGAGTCGCCTCACATCTGGGGACATTTTCCAAAAGTTGCGATTAGCAGAGCATGCGGCTGCCCGTTCGGAGGCCGCATTCGACCTCAGTGGGAGCCCTGATCATCACGCTGAGATGTACGCTGCCCAAGGCCGGCTTAAGTAGTACGTCGACATCGAGACCCAATTTTGGCATTAAAAGTCGTGCCTCAAATGGGATGACGAGGGCGACTCCAACTTCAAATTCTTCCATAGCTATGTGCATCAAAAACGACATCATCTCTCCATCCACAAGCTTTCGGTCGACTCCGGCCGCATCCTCATAGACCAGATTGACATCTCAAACGCCGCTGTCTCTTTCTACACCCGCCTCTTCTCCAAGGAGCAGGTCCTCACTGACGTTAGCTTCCTTAATGTCATCCCTCCCTCAATTTTCTCCTTCGACAACGAGGCTCTGATCTGGCCTGTCACCGTTGTCGAGATCGATCACATAGTGCAGGAGATAAGCGACAACAGCTCGCCAGGTCCCAATAGCTTCTCTGGAGGGTTCTACAGATGCTGTTGGGATCTCCTTCGCGACGACGTGGTGTCAGTGGCGGTTGCCTTCATTGATGGGCTCGAATATCCGAAGGCTATCTCCAATACTTTCTTGGTTCTTATTCCCAAGTGCGCTAACCCCTCATCCTTCTTCGACTTCAGACCGATCAGCGTCTATAACTACATCAACAAGCTCATCTCCATGGTTATCTCCTACAGGATGTGTGATTTCCTCCCTCCGCTCATCTTTCGCGAACAGAGCGGTTTCGTCCAAGGCCATGGCATCGTCGAAAACATTCTTCTCGCCCAGGAATTGGTTAGTAAGATGGGTTACACTTACCGTGGAGCCAACGTCGCGACGAAGATCGATATAGAGAAAGCGAACGACCGCTTGGATTGACAATTCCTTATTTGGGTCTTGCGCAGGTTCGGCTTCTTCGAACGTTGGATTGGCGTCATCTTCAGATCCATCTCCAACTCTTGGTTCTCTGTCCTTATCAATGGCGTTCTTTCGGGCTTCTTCAAAGTGCACCAGAGAGTGCGCCAGGGAGACCCGCTCTCCGCCACCCTCTTCCTCCTCGGTGACGAGGTTCTCAGCAGGAACCTTAACGAGCTCGGGTGATGGCCGACCTTCAATAGATACCGCACTACCAGCGGCTGCCCCCTCATCAACCATCTCGTATACGCCGACGATTTTATTATTTTTTCTTTCGGTGACAAGTGCACCATCAAGCAGATCGGTCTCCTGCTCAAGAAGTTTGAGTCCATCTCTGGGCAACGCATCAGTCCGCAGAAGAGTTTCATATACACGCACGAGAGAACCTCCCCAGCCTTTTGGCAAGAGCTCTCCTCGCTATCTGGCTTCCAGATAGCGTCGCCTCTTTTCTCCTACCTCGGTTGCCCCATTACATACGGGCGGATCGAAGCATCCCTGTTCGAGCCTCTGGTTTCCAAGATCCAGAGACGAATCAATGGGTGGCACGACAAGCTTCTCTCATCCGATGGAAGACTGATTATGATTCTTCATGTCCTGAGCTCTCCTCCTATATACACTGCTATCCGCCTGTAACCCCCCTTCGAAGGTCTTCGACCCCATCGAGCGTTCCATCAACAACTTCCTCTGGGTCCATCACCTTGATTCGGTTTAAAGGAGATGGGCTAGCTGGCCTTTTGTGGTGCTGTCGACATTCGAAGGCGATTTGGGGATTCAGTGTCTCAAGCAGGTGTAGGACACAATATTGGTTAAGCTATGGTGGCGCTAGCGCACCACCTCCTCTCTAGTTCATATACATGAAGATGCGTTACTTTCCTAAATCTCATCTGAGTAAGGCCTCCACGAACAACGCCGGGTCCACTGGGCGGTGACGCCTGCTTGAGGGTCGAACCCTGGGGGAGCACAACATCACCGTCAGGGTGGGCCGGAGTGACGTCGACATTTTCTATGAATGGTGGCTCAACGGGATGCTCATCCCTCCTCTTCTTTCCCCTCTACTCCAGGTTCAGAAGTTATCTAACCTTTTGAACACCGTCGACAGCGACTGGGATTGGGCCCTTGTTTTTTGCATTGTGGCATGGTTGTGGCATGCATTCTGCGCTCCAGCAACCTTGCACTCACGGACATCGACAACTCCTTCATTTGGTCGCCTTCAATGGCTGACAGGTTCTCAACCAAATCCACTTGGAAGACCTCTCGGTATGCTCTCCTGGGCCCCCAGCGTCCCGTCCCTTTGTAGGATCGCAGGATCCCGCTTAAATGGTCCATCTTGGCATGGGGCGCCACTCGGTTCAAACTTCCAACATATGACGTTCTACGTTCGACGGGTATCGCACTTACCTCGAAGTGCCACTGCTACCCCAACCCCGACGGAGAAATGTTGGACCATATCTTCTCTTTCTGCCATACTGCCACGCTCGTTTGGGACTGGTTCCAAACCATCTGTGGTATCTCCAATGGCAGCACCAACCTCCTACAGCGGCTTAACACTTGGGGCGGTCCGGAACCCTTCGACATCCTCGACGGGCTCGCCTCCACCATTATTTGGGACCTTTGGAAGTTTAGAAACAAGTTTCGATACGAAGGGCCCTCCTTCCACGCGGCCAGTATTCCTCTGGAGGCCTCTCGACAACTCACCCGTGCTTGGAGATCCCATCACTCCTCCTTAGATCCACCCCCGACTTAGTCCTTCGACTAAGCCCAGCTGATCCTTTTCTCTTCTTTTCTTTGTTTCGGAGTTTTGTTAGGGTTTTTGTTTGCCCCCTGGACGTGGCTGTGCCTTCGGCACTTTTTGTGGCCTGCCAGTGTAACCATTGTTACTTCATTTATAGTATTCCCTATAATATATATATATATATATATATATATATATATATATATATATATATTCGATTCCCACTATGTATGTGTGTCTGTAGTATGCCACATCATGGGACTAATAAAATGATTTTGATCTTTCAGTAGCTAAACATTATTTGGTCTGTACTTTGTATCCCAAAAAGTGGAATGGCAGAAGTCAAAAGAAGTGCTAGAACCTAGGTTTATTTGATACCATGTTAAAAATCTTGTTGTAACCATTTTACCGAAAAATGTTGTTAGGTTGCAGGCTAGTATTGAATATTAAGCATAATATATATACGAGAAGTAATCTGTTCCAAATAACTAGAGAAGATGAAGCAAGAAAAACAAATTCAATGGAATTGTTAATTCGTTCATATCCTACAATTTTAATTCATTGTTCCTTCATGTGATCGATCTTTTAAATATTATGAATGCATCTTATTGATAATTGAATCATTTTTCATGAATCTTATATTATTATAAATTTGTATATAACTCTTGCACAACCAAGTCAAACAAATTTCATACTAAATTTTTTTCTTACTGGTTGCTTTAAGAAAATGGCCAAGTTTTCCTATGCTTCCTAACTTGTCTTAGTTCTTGTCATCTTTCTCTCATGTATGCTATTTCTTCATAATAATGCCCCCAACAATCCCCAAGATTGCTGCAACAATCCTAAATATATCACCTGATATGCAAGTTTATTGGCTTACTTACATAGAAATATCATTACTGTTTCATAACTTTCTGTGGTTTGATGTCTTATTCGAAAACATCTATCTAATAAATATTTCAGTGGTATTATTTGAGATTTTAAAAAAAATAGATAAACTTTTATACCCTAAATCAAATATGGAAATAGCTTTCCCGTCTTAAATTTATCCGAAAAAAATTTATCTTGTTATTGCTTGCATCTAACTTTATCTACTATGCTTTTTTCTTCAGTTATCGTTGTAATTTTACACAATTACTGTAACATTCCTTATAAAGCAGCTTCAATATCTTCTTCCACAGTTCTTACTTTTATACTCATTACCTAAATGCTACATATGGAACTTGCAGGTAAGGCAGTGGTGGCCAAGGTTGATGTAGCAGCAACATGCCAACTGTTTCTTAATCAGAGTGGTTGCGACCTTTACAAATGTGGGGAGCAATGCTATAATGAAAGGAAGGGAAGGTGGAAATGTATTGGAAATGATCCTACAGGAAGTGACTACTCGTGTTCCTGCATTTACCCATGTTGATTGACAACTTTCTATATATAGTTCAAGAAATAAAGTCTACAATTTATACTATGCTTCAAAATTTCTGTTGAAAATATTATATCGAAGGAAAGTTTACGAAAATTGAAATATTTTTTTTGGGTTGGGGGGGGTGTACTTCCCACTAAACATTTGGACAGACGAATGGGTAGAAACTGTCTGTGCATGCACATATTCTTGCAAATGATCTGACCTAATTCTTTTATATTTTTAATTAATAATCGTTTGTTGTGTAATGGTAGCTAGGGGTGAGCGTCGGTATAATCGGTCGGTATTTGGTTGGATTTTTTGGTATTTTTTAAAATCGGTATTTAAAAAATCAATACCAATATCGTACCATTTAGAATCAGTTTTTTTCGGTTTCGGTTAAATCGGTATTCGGTCGGTTTTTGTTCGGTATCGGTATTTTACCATTTAACATTTGATCAATCAACACACTTAATATGAACCTGTTAACCTAGTAAAATATTTTTTAACTTTTTGTTGGAAGCATTAAATTTCAAAGCCAAGCCTCTACCAAGCAAGCAATTAATCAAATTTATTAGAATAATATGTAACAAGTCGCAAACACCTAAAAAAGAGCTTAAAAGATCAAACACGATTACTAAGTTTAATTCTTAGTATAAGTTTAACTACACTAAAATTTATTTCAAAATTATATGAAAACACAAAAATATAAGCTCAAAATACCAAAACTCAATTCTTAGCATTCTTAACATAACTTCAAGTCTACCAAAATCCATTCTAAATTCTAACAAACTAATTTCCAACTAAAACAAAGATAAAAATAAAAAAGAGTAATATAAAATTAATCACGAACAACATTCTAACCGAAAAAAAAGTATATATATATATATATATATATATATATATATATATATATATATATATATATATATAATCGGTTCGGTTCGGTATTTTCGGTATGGTATTACATTCAAACCGTTACCACTACCATTATACCATATTTTAATCGGTTCGGTAATTCGGTATCGGTACATAATTTTGGTTCGGTTTTTCGGGATATTTTTAATCGGTATTCGGTCGGTTTTTCGGTAGCGGTCGGTATTTGCTCACCCCTAATGGTAGCACATCTGATTCAATTTTAGAAGCTTGTGTGTTCAACTCACGTCGGGTTCCAGTTTTATTTTTATTTTTTGTTTATTTTTGTGACAAAATTGATAAAAATGTATGGAAGAATTTATCCCGACTATTTTGCGAAAATTGTGCATGCACACGGTGGTATGCAATTCTTGTGACAGAATTGAAAAATATGCAATAATTATGTCAGACTGTTTGACAGAAATATATGTATACACATATTGCGATGATATATAAGAAATCTGTCAGACCTTAATGTCGTGGAATAAAATTCCTTAAACTTCTTCCTTCTGCCTCATTTGTCTAAAAAAAATTCTCCATATAAATTTTATTTCTTCTTGCCATCTATATAATATTTTTTTCGTACTTCTAGTCCTTTATGGCTGAAGATTGTTTTGTTGGAAACGCGGTGTGACCCGAACCGGAGTTGGCCCATGAGGTGCGATATTAAATTGGGCCCATATGCCTTAAAAGAGGATTCCCATGTAAGGCCTGAACCAATTCCAATTATCTATACCACAATGATCCTACCTTCTAATCGATGTGAGACTAAATTACCAACTCCATTGTCACCCCCATTTGAGCGCTCAACCGAAAATGAGATATAATCCAACAATCTCCAGCTTAGCTCATTTTCGCTGACCGAGCAACCTAGCACACCCGGGTATCATTTTTTCGTTCCGCTAGCCAAACACCCTTAGCATACCCCGACTACCTTTGCTCGTTCCCGCTAACCGAACAACCTTAGCACACTCCGGCTACGTTTGCTCGTTCCCGCTAGCCAAGCACCTAGGAGATCCAACATATTTTCATCTCGATCTATTCGACCACATAACCACGCCTGACACGTTCATCCATACCACAATTGTGTGCCAACCACAAAGTCTTGCTCCACCTTGGGCTCGTTAAACCCCACCTTTGAGGCCAATTCTTGTAGTTGATGCTCCTACTCCACCTTGAGAAGAGCCCGCATAATTCGATTATACACATGAACGTTCAGCATCATCTGTCTTGAATCAATTAGAGCCGCCAAAACTAGTCCCGTAACCATGGGCTCTAATACCACTTGTTGGGAACGCAGTGTGACCCGAACCGGAGTTGGCCCATGAGGTGTGATATTAAATTGGACCCATATGCCTTAAAAGAGAATTCTCATGTAAGGCTTGAACCAATCCCAATTATTTACACCACATGATCCTACCTCCTAACCGATATGGGACTAAATTACCAACTATATTGTCACACCCCATTTGAGTGCTCAACCGAAAATGAGATACAATCCAACATGTGCTTCCCAAGTAATACAACCATAAGAGCGGAGTAAATATGGACGTACGATTTAGACTCAAGAATTTTATTAGCCACATTTCCATAAAAATGAATTTCTATGCCATTATATGATTAAACTATGCAACCTAGTTGATTATTCCTATAATCTACACTAAATAATCAAAATTTATCTCTCTTATTTATAACATGCTTTTTTTCCAGATCAGATTTATAACATGTTTTTGATGATAACTAAGATTTCCAACCTATATAGAGAATATCCAGAGTACGACGAGCATCATCCGTGTGTCGGAGAAACTCGAAGAGTCGGTGGGGACGAATATGGCTCGATTCGAGCCCATATCAAAGTCTATATAGATCAATATAGACTGGAATAGTTGGTGGTACACTGGAACGTCGTTGGTATGTAACTAACTCATGTTGTTTCCTTCTAGAAAGTGTCACGACCCACACCCTAGAGTTAGGGCACGAGAACGTAACAACGCCCAGCCTATGCCGCAGTGTCGACGGTAGAACGCTGTCCTAGGTCTCAATGCATCTAACAGTATAAGACTAAACAGTTTATACTCCCCGAATGGGGGTGACATAGCAGATACAGACTCAATCACATCTAAGGTAGAGCATGATAATGATAGATAAAACATGAAATCCAAAATAAATACAGGAGATAGAAGTCTAAGTGTCTAAGATACATAAACCCAGAAATACATCTCAAAACTCAAATACAGATACAGAATCCACAAAGTAAATACAACTCTAGACAAAATGAAATAACTACCAAAACAACCTCTACTGTGTCTCCTCTAGGCTAGCAGGCAATCCCCAAGCTATCTGTAAAATTTATCAACAGGTCCAGTCAGGACAGGAGCGAGCACAAAACATCTCACGCAGTTCATAACGAGTTAGGAAATATAAAGCATGCAATAGAGTAAAGTACATGAAACGCTGAAAGAAGAAGATATATAAAAACAGTAGAGATTTGATAACAGGAAATATCTAAATATGATAAGTAAGACTGTAAGGAACATGTGATTTTAGAGCATAATATGGTTATGTAAACGGGTTAGGTTATATAATAAAATGGGACTCCTTTGTACGTGGGTGTACAATGGACATATACAATTTCTTATACAATACGATTGATCACATAACCATTTCTACTCCCCCTCCCCAATCAATACACAAGGATCCAATTCAGTTACGTTACCTTATACAATGGCTTGTACAATGGCTTGTACAATGACTTGTACAATGGCTTGTACAATGACTTGTACAATGGCTTGTACAATAGCTCAATGTGATACTGAGAGTACAATATGCACAATGAGTGTACAATGATAAGGGTATTCAATAAATACAACATGTAAGTGAAACGCACATCACAATATGTACTTAGTGAATACAAGGAGATAACATCTCAGAAGAAGATCCACATAGTACCAATCCGTGATAATGATCGTGTCAGCATCAAGTACAGTAATCTAGAGCAAGAATGTAAATCCATACAAGTATGAAACGGTCAGAGAATGTACTCGCCTCGATAACCTGAACAGCTGATAAGTATAGGGGTCCCACTGAAGCCACAGAGTCCTATTTAAAGCAACACATGTTACAAGGTGTTCAAGTTGAAAATAAATGAATCTCTATAATCAATCTACATTATTCTAGGTTCTTCTAAGTCAAAATAACTCTAGGTCGACTCCGGTCAATAATCTAGTCAAACTAGGTCAAGTGTTGACTTACAGTTGACTTTAGGTCAACTGGTCAACTCTGGTCAAACAGGGTCAATTCTAGTCTAATATAAAGTGTACTTCGTTATTTGTACGTCGAAACTTACGACACGCAAATCGAGATAAGAAGATTATCGGTAAGGTTGATAATCTTATTATAGTGATCCACGTGTCCAACTTGTCAATTTCAGCGATGTGAGACCACTGGAATTGACTGATCTCAGTTTCGTTGTACTAATCCCGAAATACGAACATTATAAGAATTAATTATTATTTAATTATAAAAAGGTTAAACTCAGAGAAATTATCAACAAACATTGTCGGACGATGAAATGAACATCGCCAACGTGTCCAGAACGGTCAAATTAGCTAGGATAGCCTATCCAATGGTCCAATTTGGACACAAGGGCAAAAAGGTAATTTCGGGTCAAAACGGTGTCCGTGTCGGAGCCGTTTTGCACCGAAAAACGTGCAAGAAAACAAGTCTACAAAATATAACAAATTATATGTCCACGAAACCAGAATGTCGATACGAACCCAACGGTATCTTCAGAATTGGATTCCGTTGACCCGATCTCCATTTGGCCCGTTGAGCAGAACTTGGAATTCCGGTTTGTACGGAAATGCGTGCCGGAGCCAAAGTTCTCAAAACTCAGCAAACTACCTGTCAACGAGTCCAGAATGATGATACGAACTCAACGGTATATCCGGAATTGGATTCCGATGAGCCGGCGTCAAAAAGTCCCGTTGACCTAGAAAGTGGGACCCGCTTTGCACCGAAAAACGTGCCCGGGCCCACGTTCTCCAAATCTAACAAATTTTATATGAAAATATGCCAAAACGACACCACAAGTCTAATGGTGGTGTCAGAAATGAAATCTGGAGTCCCGTGTTCAAAAATGGAATTTTACAAGTTGAAAATTACGAATTCGGACAGCCAACTTTGGTGTCGAATTCAACCAATCAAACAAGCTCACAATGAAATGAAACTGAAGGGGTAGCAAGAGGGTTATACCAGCTTCGCACCGGAACTGGTAGCACGCCAAACGGAGCTGCGGTGGAGGAGATACAAGCTGACGAAGTTGGCCCCACGAAACTGTCCAAATTTAATACAATTTAAACGGTCAACTTGGTGGCCGGTTTTCACGTATCAAACGATAAAATTAACGGACGAAAATTGACAGGAATGAAGGTGGATATACCGAGATTGCGACGGAGCGAAGAAATCACCGATCCAACGGTCGGATTTCCGGAAAAATGCGTACGAAGTCGCTGCGACGGAACGCCAAAACGGACTCGATCCCGCGCGCGTCACGACGGGACGTCGTGCAAAACGCACGAATCGCCTATACGTCGCGCTGGAGGAGAAGAGGCTGACCCCGGGGGGGTCGCCGGAGTTCGCCCGACGTGGGGGGCCACGACCACGGCGAGCACGTGGTCGGTCGACGGCGCGGCAGCGCCTCACGCGCGCGCACGCAAGGGGCGCGTTGTGCTCGCGGCCGCAACTGCTGCGCGCACCGGCGGTGGCCGACCCGGCCAGGCGGCGGCGGAGGGCTGCGCGCCTCGACGAGGGTCGGCCGGCGGCGCAGCCCGACCATGGTGGAGGTGGTGGTTATCATGGTGGCGGGATGGATGATAGAGATGGTGGAGGTGGTCGATTTTGAGGAGGAGAGAAGGAGGAGGATGGGAGGAGATGTGGACTGGCCGGCCAGGGGGCTCGGCCAGGGTGGCCGGAGCCGTGGCCAGGGAGGGGGTCGGCTGGCCAGGAAGTCGGGTACTGTGGTAGGAGTTTGAAGTTGCTGTAGTAGTAAAAGAGTGGGAGAGAGAGAAAGGATAAGGAAATAATGTTAAAGAGAGAGAGAGAGAGAGAGAAATGAGTTGTCCCACCTTGGAATTAGGGCCAGCCTACTATTGTTGGCTGTGAGAGTGTGGGAAAGTTGGGAGTGAATGGTGATGATTTAATCAAGAGAAATCAATGGCTAGGATTAAATGGGGGAGAAAATAGGTCATTCCAATAGGGGATCAATTAAATAGAAATTCCAATAAATATAGAAAAATATGCAAAATGAGTACTTGGTATTTTTGGGCAAGAAAATTAAGGGTGTCATGATGGAGAAAATTATGGAGCTGGACTGGACTCGGTGGAGCCGGATTGGGTCAAAACTGGACATTGTGCGAAAATTGAATTAAAAATAGGCGTCGATGATCATGGAGAAATAAGTAGCACATGGGGATTTCAATAAATGGGACACAAGTGGCGGACGGGTAGTAGGCTCAATGTGGGCCATGTCCATAATTGGGGCTGACAGGTTTTGGTCGACAGAGGACCCACAAATCAAGTTGGAAGATAAATGTGACGCCGTGGAGTGAAATAAAATCGGGTCACGTGTCGAAAAAGTTGTACGAATCAAATGGAGCACAAAATGACGTGTCTAAGTGGGACACGAAGGTCATGGGCGACGAGCGACTCGAGTAGATCATCAATGAGGAGTTGGTTTCAAGAAACTGACTGGTCTTGCGCTCCCAATTTAAAAGTTATGGTAACGCGCTGAAAATGATCAAGGAAAAGAGTGGGAAAAATAAATAATAATCAAATGGTCTAAATCGACCCGAAGTTCAGCGAAGCAAAAGAGCACAAGGGAACAAGTTTGGATGGGACACTATATACCGTCATGAAGGTAATCATGTCCACTCCAAAACTCATGAAGAAGATTTCCAGAGTTGAACATCCCTGATACTCCAAATATCAATGACATAAAAAAGTACACTTGCAGATAAATAAATAAAATATTAATCAAAACCAATCAATCAGAAAAATAAAATAAAATAAAAAAAAATAACCCGAAATTCAGGGTGCTCACAGAAAGTTCTTACAATAGATCGTTGTTGCAGTTGTTTTTGAAACATTTCTCAGTACACCGTCGATGTACTGACGACATATTATGCTGGTGGTTTAAGGCCCAAAACATATATTTTATTAATATAGTTGGATCATGATCAACAGTCCAAATGATCTCAGAATTATGATGACTTAAATAGGAGTTTTCTAGCCCCATCGCGGAACTAAGTAGGGGTTAGGCCGGTAGGAACCCAAGTTTTCAATTTTTTTCCTCACACACACACACACACACATATGGATGTCCTTTTGGACCGGCCTTTGCATTGTTAATGAGCTTTTCTGGCCGCCTAGCTCCGCTAGGGTTCCAGCACCGTGTGGCCGGCCCTCTTCCTCTCTACCCTGCTTCGGCTTGGCTCTGGCCAGGTCGGGGTTACTATGGCGAATGATCTCTTGACGGTCGACACCCTCCCCTTGCTTTGTCATCTCTACCGTAGGGCCCATGGCGGCCAAATCATATTTAGCGGCAACTATTTCGACACCGGTTGCCTTCGCCTAGGGGAAGCAGTCTCTCCCTCTGTGGGAGATCTCCAACTTCTGAGGAATGTCGGCTATCTCTTACTCGGCTGAGGAGGAGAATCAGATTCTCGCTCCGGTTCGTCGTGCCCTTATTGGCATGTTTTTTCACGCTCATCCTCCGATCGAGCTCGTCCGTAAGGGCTTTGCTTCGTGTGGTCTCTGTTGGGAAAGAAACGCGGAAACCTTTCCCCAAACCGGAGAGTACCTGCGAGAGGACCGAGCAATACAACGCACGAACCCAAAAACAATCACACAAAAACAATCCACGCAGACACAGAGAATTTTTGACGTGGAAACCCTTGCGGGAAAAAACCACGGGACGATCGGAGTCCAACCCTGAGAAGCCTCCACTAATGGAATAGAAGAATTACACCCTCTACAAACTCCTCCCGATCCAAATCGGATCCCCACAACACTCAGAGATAAGAACAATGATTACAAGGCTACGAAGAGCGAGAACGACGAGTAGAGATTACCCGAACACGATCTCCTTCGAATAGCGACCTTCAATCCTCCGTCTTCTTCTCCGAAGTTGTAATGGCACTCTTGCCTCCTTCCTCTCTCAAACTTGTGTTACTTGCGATAATGAGTTAGGGTTGAGAAAACTCAATATATCTCCCTAATTCCGCAACCAACCTGGACCGTTGGATTAGATCCAATGATAAAAACTCATCCAGAAATCCGCTTCAGCCCCCGACGACACAGAGTTCGGCCAGAACTCTGTGTGGGGCAACCAGCACCTACTGGCCAAACCCTGGAACGGCCAGACCGAGTTCGGCCAGAACTCGGCCTGGGACCGAGTTTGGCCCGAACTCGGATCCCCTGCTTCCAGCAGCTCCAGCAGCAACAGCAGCAACTTCGTCGCCTACTTCCCGAGCTTCTCCGACATCGGACGGCGCTCGTCGCACTCCGGGGTCTTCTCCACATAGGTTGGAAATCCCTCCCACTCCAACAGTCTCTCGGGTGCCATTTATGTAGGAGTTATTGATGATCTCCATATCCTCATCCAGCCGGCAGTGGAGTCATACTACCTCCGTCTGTGCTCTAAATCGACTCGGTTCATCGCCCGTTCCCCAATGGAGGTTTTTAATTGGACTCCAGACTTCTCTCCGCTCCATGAATAGCCTATTATGCCGGTTTGAGTTACCCTTCCGGACCTCCCTATTCACCTCTACCACAAGGATGCGATCATTGGTATTGCGTCAGCTTTTGGTACTTTACTCAAGATGGATCGTGCCACAGACTTAAAATATAGGCCTAGTTTAGCCAGGATCTTTGTGGAGGTAGACGCTAGTAAGACCTTGATCACCAAGCTCCAGATTAATCTACCGGAACGAAGAAGCATGATACAAAATATTATGTACGATCAGGCCGCTATTTTTTATAGTTTATGTTGACACCAAGGCCATGCACGTAGAGATTGCATCCTCATGCCAAAAGAAAAAGGGAAGAATGTCGTTGGCAATAAAGACATACGACCTTACATTAACGTCAACCAGCAGAACGAGTTGGCGATAAGGCAGCACGAGCATCAACCCAGCAAGAATATGACGACGGTTTCCCCCTCTGGCGAAGCGGGGGGCCAAATGCAGCAGCACTTGGCCCAGCCATCGGACAAGGCTGGTGATCAGTTGAAGGCCTCTTCCCCTCAAAAGCCTAGTAGGAAGGAGGAAGAAATCGTCTCTCCCCATCAGAGTGGTGGCTCGAGGAAGTCGTAGCCGTCTCCGGTGTGCGGGGGCGGGGTTGTCGTGGCTACTAGCGGTAGTAGTGGTGGCAAGGCTCTATCTCCAGGTAGTTGTGGCAGTGTCGGGCCTTCGAACTCGACACACATGTAGCTAGCTGTTAGAAGCGGTACAACTCCTTTTGAGGTTTCTCCGCTCGAGGAGGGAGAGAGCTCGGCAATATCTACTCAACAATCAAAGGATGGTGCTTTCGGCAAACCTGCATTCCTTGCTGAGGATCAGGAACTTGAGCATGCTGCTCCAATCAGTCTTCCGGATCCCCATGGGGATGCGGGGGCATTGCTTCAGCCGGGTGGCACTCCGTGTAAGAAAGGATTGCCATATCGCTTTTGGGTGAATGATGTTGATGAAGAAACGACGGTAGGCATGACTTAGGATGAGGAGTCTCACGTACCTCGTCCGAGAAGGCACAAGCAGAGGTCTGTGGAGCCTAGCATGAGAGTGACTCGTTCTTCTAGCCGAGGGTCTGAGGCGACCAGACGTGCCTCATCCAGAGATATTAACGCCCTCCTCTGGAACATGCGGTGTATTGCTCAGAAGGGTACCTTGTCATGTATTAAGTCGCTTCTGAGGCTTCATAAAATAACGTTTTTAGTTACAGGGCTGCTATTTGGCCCGCGGACGGGCCAGCCCGCCCGCCACGTGGCCCTCCCCCATTGGCCGGTCAACGGCGTGGGCCCCATGCTAACAGGGGGGAGGGCCAATGGGGGAGTGCCACGCAGGCGGACGGGCTGGCCCGCCTGCGGGCAACAAAGCATTTCCGTTTTAGTTATCATTAAACCGAAAGTGGCTTTATCTAAAGCCATTGCTTTTAAATTGAAATTGGGCTTTCAATCTATCCTCTCCAACCATAAGGGCAACATTTGGGTCCTGGCCAGACATGGTGCATCCATTGCCATCCACATCATGCTCTCAAGCTATCTTGGTTACTATTTCGCATCCACTATTTCCATCATATTTGCCCTTCACGGCAGTACATGGAGATTGCCGGAAAGAAGGTCGACGAGAGTTGTAGGAATACCTGCTCCAGACTCGTCAATACCTCAACCTCCCATGGTCGGTGGGAGGAGACTTCAATGTTGTGGCTCATCAGAGGGAGAAGGTTGGGGGCCTCCTCCCCCAATCTGTCGGCTACGCAAGACTTTCTCAACTGCCAACTAGCTGCGGGGTTGGAGGAGGTGTCTTTTACTGGCAATAGCTTCACCTGGTTTAATGGCCAGGAGGGAATTAATTGCCAATGGTATAGATTGGATCGTGCCCTTAGTGACAGGACTTGCTTCGAGTTGGTAAAGGTCTTCTGTGCCCATCTGATTCGTACAGAATCAGGCCATGCCCCTCTACTATTATCTTTCTCCCCTCATAATTGTATCCAAAAAATGAATTTTCGATTTTTGGACTAATCATGACGATGTTCTAGGGATTATCAGAGCAGCTTGGCAATCCATTCATTACAATAATGGACTGGTTAGATTAGCGCTCCGTGTGGCGGCAACGAGGAGAGCATTATCCTAATGGAGTCATGCTACTTTTGGGAATATTTTTCAGAAAGTGAAAGAGACAGAGGATCGAGTCCTTGCTGTGGAGTTGCTCTTTGAACATGACCACTCGTCGCACAACAGATCCAATTTTATGGAAACGAGGGCGAGGATGAAGCAGCGCATGGCGATTGAGGATGCTTTCTGGTGGCAAAAAGCTCGATTAAAGTGGGATTTGAAGGGGGATAAAAACACATCCTACTTTCATAATTGTGTCTCCTTCCGACATAGGCGATTACACATTCATAAGGTGGAAATGGAAGACGACGGTCAGGTGAAGGAACCGGGGGCAGTGAAGACGGCTATTAGTTCTTACTTCAAGAAGGTGTATGCCAAAGTGCCTATTGCTCTTGACGATGACTTCCTTCAAGCTGTTCCGGCTATCATCTCTGAGAACGAAAACCAGATGCTGGCAAGACCGCCAGACAAGGAGGAAATACTAGCGGCTGTTGGCGTCCTTGGGACACAAAATGCACCTGGGGCAGACGGTTTCTTAGGAGGCTTTTTTAGGGCTACCTGGGATATTATATCAGATGATTTATTAGATGTTGTTAACATATTCCTATCCGGATTTGAGCTGCCGAAGGAGATATCGAGCACTCTCATGGTATTGATTCCTAAGGTGAAAAATCCCTCTTTGTTCTCTGATTTTTGACCAATTAGTTTATGCACTTTCATGAACAAAATCACATCCAAGCTTGTTGCCAATCTTCTTTCTCTTTTAATGTCGACTTTGATATCTCCGGAGCAAATTAGGTTTTTGAAGGATAGAGATTGTCGATAATATTGCTTTAGCTCAGGAGATCTTTTCTAAAATCAAACATAAAAAGCGAGGAGGGAATATTGCTATCAAATTGAATATGAAAAAGGCATATGATAGAGTAGATTGGCATTTTATGATCAGGGCGCTCCGTAGGTTTGGCTTCTGTGAAAAGGTGATCATCATTATTTTTCGTCTTGTGAATAATGTTTAGTTTTTGGTGCTCATTAATGGGGAATGCAATCACTACTAAAATAACCCAGATTAGCGACGTCAGGAGACGTCGCTAAATACGTCGCAGTACGTCGCTAACACTGATTTGCGACGTATTTAGCGACGAAAAACCTACGTCGCTTATAGGCAAGTCGCAGATGGTAATTTCGTCGCCGAACGTCGCTATTTGCGACGCGGCGTCCATTGTCGCTAGACGTCGCCAAATGAGCGACAGAGAGCGACGTATAAGTACGTCGCCAACATTGCGACGTAAAGCGACCACTAGCGACGCTTCAAAAGTTTGTAAATGATGACGAGGCATGGCATCCACGTGGCCACGTGGGCATCGTAGCGACGTATATTAGCGACGTCGAGCGACGTAACGTCGCTAGTTAGCGACGTATAGCGACGTTTGTGTGACGTCGCAGTACGTCGCAGAACGTCGCTATACGTCGCTAATATAAAAAAAAAATTTAAAATATAATTGATATTTTTGTTATGCTGTGTGTCTGTGTTTACAGTGTGTGTGAAGTGCAGTGTTCGAACCATCGACAGTTTCGCTTACTGTTGTATGTATTATCTTTAATAGAAAGAGCAACAGTTCAGGGTGCACTTCTCAGAGCTTCCTCTTCACGTCCTTCACCTTCTCGGGAACCTTTACGACGTCCGAGAAAGTGAAGGACGTGAAAATGAAGCTCTCAGAAGTGCACCCTGAACTGTTGCTATTTCTATCCAAGATAAAACATACAACAGTAATCGAAACTGTCGATGGTTCCGAACACTGTATTTCACATTCACTGTAAACACAGACACACATCATAACAAAAATACACAATATATTTTTTTAAAATTTCGGCAGCATCTCCTTTGTATATCAGATCATCGCTTATAACCCAGCGTAGGTATATTTGTCATCCCGTCGCAGATATCACAGTAAATATCACAATAAAAATAGGAGGCAGTGCAAAGTAAATATCAAAGACACACATCCTCATAAACATCCAATAGAGTCAAATAAAAATGGAAGATGATAAAAAGTCTCCCACCAAGTGTATAAACAACAGTGTATGAATAAACAATTTGCCCATAGGGCCAATACATACAAGTCATAAAAAAACCAATAAAATCACTGCGGACCCCTGCCGCGCAACTGGGATAGAATGTAGTCATACTGCTCCTGGGTGAGCTGTACCGTAGGGGCAGTAAGAGGCAGTACAATGTCTGGAGTCGGCGCCGGAGGCAGTGCAGTATCTGGAGTCGGCGTCGTCGATGGACCCGGAGGACGTACCTGCTCCAGCTCTCGCAGTCGCTCACCATGCGCAGCAAGGGCACTCACCACCTTCTCAGTATACTGAGCGACTGAGAGAGAAAGGCTCCTCTGCGATCCGTCCAGCTCGAGCTGTCTACGCTCCGTGCGCTGCGTAGACTCGGTGAGCGTCTGCAAGTTGGCAGCTGCAGCCTGATGCAGACTCATCAGCTCCTGTATACTGCGCTCGACCGCATCAAATCGTCCGGTGACGATCGGAGGGTCGGATCGTCGCTCGACCGCATCAGAAATCTGCTGCTGCAACTCGCGACGCAGCTCCTCGATCTGACGACGAACATCCTCAGCTCGTGACGACGCCTGCGTAGCCGGAGACTGCACACTGACAGAGGGGGCCCGGGATGACTCCGAAGCCAAATACGTGCCGTAGGATCCCGTACCGTAGTACGTACCCTTCTGAAGACCGCCAACGGCGGTCATCCAGAGCTCGTCCGGCGATGGCTCTGCAGGCGGCTGGGAGGAAGTACCAGCCCCTCCCTCTGCTTGCGCACTAGCAGCAGCAGTATCAGCCGCCTCCTTCTGTAGCCGAACAAACTCGGCCTAGAACATGTTTGCTAACGTGTAAGTGTTTACTAAAGTCTATATTGATATCTATTTTCCTGTTTTCTAAATTATAGTCAGTTAATATTAGTTGAATAGAACTTACATATGCCTGCGTCGCCCTCTCGTCAATGAAGTCCCCAGCCCTCCGATGGGTGAACAGGAAGACGGTCACCATGTTCGGGTCCTCACCCTTCTTTACCTGTTAAAATATATTATCTATTATTAGTATTAAACATTATATCGAACTATATATAAATTAATGTCCGTCATAGGAAACGTACCAGACGACGAAAATGCTCCGTCATCGGAATGGAGCCGCCACACCACTTACCGGCGCTCGACCGCGCCACCTTGGCCTTCTCAGACCGCTCCTGGTACTGGCGCTCGCTGAATCTAGCCTTCATCGCAGTCCACTGCTCTGGCGTAATCCAACCCTGGATCGGACGTCCGGCGCGATCACGACACTTCTGGTCGTCGATCGCATCACGGATGAGCTTGGCTATGACGGCAGGAAATTGGCCCTCGATCCTCGCCGCCCGGTGTGGTGGATAGAAATAGGTCCTCTACAAGAAGTAAAATACAAAGTTGTATAATATACACAAATGATTATTAAAATTTAAAAATAAACAAATTTTTTATCTTGAAGTGGGCGAACCAAAAGGCCTTCCTATCTGCGGGAGCATCTGAGTAGTTGAGCCAAGGCCCACCATAGTTCTGCCTCACAAATGTCCCCAGCTGTCTCTGTACTGCAGAAGGCCGATATCTATACAATAATAATTTTTCATGAATATATATGTACATATAATCATTTGAGAAATATATAATAATTAATTAACTTACTTCATAGGCCCGTCCGTCCAAATCTCCATACGCGTCTCGCCCGGGGGAGCGCATGGAGGGTCGCTCTCACCTCATGCCTGGACAGGATCAGTCTGATCGCCGTCCTCCATATGATCGACGTGGGCTCCCTCCATAGAGCCGTCGACAGTAGGAATGCTGGACGGGGGATCAGGGATGCTGGACGCGGGATCAGGAAGGCTGGACGACGAGGGAGGAGTCGCCAACCTGCTAGAACTGCCCTGTCCCGGTAATGGATCGGGAACAGGAAGGCTGGACGACGAGGGAGGAGTCGCCAACCTGCTAGAACTAGCCTGTCCCAGTAATGGATCGGGAACAGAATGGTACACTGGCGTACTCGGAGATGAGGATGAGGGTACGAAACTGCCCTCTCCATCCCCAGCCCGAGGCTGACGGGACTGCCTAATATATAATCCTCCGCATCGTCCGAATGGTCTAGTCATACCTGACAATAAAACATATGACAATAAAACAAAAAAATATATTTATATGATAGACATCACAGATTTTTGAAAAATATTATAGTCAAAAAGTGTCACTGAAGTGTCAATAAAAGTGTCAATAGAGTGTCACTGAAGTGTCACAGATTTATATGATAGAAGTGTCACTAAAGTGTCAAATATGATGATAAAACAAACGTACAGATTTAATCCTCTTCTGAAAATTTATCTAGTTCGTTTAGCTCATCTACTTCTTCTTCTTCTTCTTCTTCTTCTTCTTCCTCCTCTACATCTTCACTTTCATCTGCATCTTCCTCTTCAGATAATTCTACTTCTTCTACACAATTAGATGTGTAATAGGAAACTTCCGTCGTGTCCACTTCTATAATATTTGTTACAAGAGGTAGTTCATCATGTTGATAAGCTATATCGTCAACCTCAAAGGTATTTCTAGCTTTGGTCTTGCATACTGCCCACCAGTCCGACCTTGTTGTTCCCCGTTTAGGATAACTTGTGAAGTACACGAGCTGAGCCTGACTTGATAGGACAAATGGTTCATAGGCTTGATATCGACGCCGATAGTTTATATCAACAAGACCGTGCTTGTCTACTTTCCAACCTTGACCTTCAATCGGATCGAACCAATCACACCTGAATAACACAATCTTAGCAGGCTCTATTCCATAACTATATGTCAGCTCCACAATCTCCCGTAACACGCCATAGAAATCGTTGTCCGCATCAACATCTTTGTAGTTCGAAGATCTGATACACAAACAGCTGTTTTTGGTGGAATCGAGATCCACAAAGTTGTCTTTGATCGGGCAAGTTGTTGACTTGAACCTAAACCCATTAACACAGTAGCTTGGCCATATTTTTGCAGCATAAATTGGTCCCTTGGCTAGCGTTCTAATAGACTCATTCTCAAGTCTTGCGTATGGACGATCGACCTAAATACCACGAAAGAAGCAATTAAGCTCATTCTCAATCAAGTACATATACAAAAAGGTAATTACAGAGTTCTCAAGTCTTACATATGCACTCAACCATGATGGAAAATAACGCCTCATTTCTTGTTCTAGTTCTTCTTCTGTTATGTGTGGCCTACCCGACCTCACATCATCATTAAATATGCTGAAAACAACATCGTTCAATTAATGTAATAGTATAATAATTAACACTATTAAAATAATATAGACGTATTAATTACTTACCCCTCCAGTTTCTCTACTTCTTCCTCGTCGCAGTTGAGTAATACATACACCTGAGCAGCCCTTAGCTCATCATCGTTCAGATATCTCTTTTTCATCTTACCCGATGGCTTTCCTGGAGCATTGAATACCTTCAGTATTGTATCATTACTTTCATGATCTCCCTCGTCGTTTCTGGAAGCTCTCGTTCTATTAGTTACAACATGAGGCTTGAAATACATCGAACAAAAGTTTGTAATCTCCTCGAGAACATAGGCTTCACAAATAGAACCCTCGACCCGTGCCTTATTTTTCACCTTTCTTTTTAGGTGATTCAAATGTCGCTCGAACGGGTACATCCATCGATATTCGACGGGTCCACCAACACGTGCCTCATAGGATAGATGAATCGGCAAATGCTCCATAGAGTCGAAGAATCCAGGAGGAAACACCCTCTCTAGCTTGCATAGTATTACCGCAATGTCCTTCTCTTGCTTTTCTAGACGATCAACGAGCAATTTCTTAGAACAAAGATCCCTGAAGAATATGCTAAGCTCCGTCAATGGATCCCAAACTGCCTGCGGTAAGAATTCCCGAAATACAATCGGAATTAACCTCTCCATGAATACGTGACAATCGTGGCTCTTCATACCCGTCAATTTGTTTTCCTTCGGATCGACACATCTTCTCAGATTTGACACATATCCGTCTGGAAATTTTAGGCCCTGGATCCACCGACAAAGTCTCACTTTATCCTCCTTGTCCAGCGAAAAAATTGACTTCGGAAGGAACTGTTTTCCATTCTGCTGTATCAAATGCAACGCAGGGCGTTTGCATATTTCTTTTAAGTCCAACCTGGCCTTGGGATTGTCTTTCATTTTTTCCTTTACGTCCATCACAGTATTAATTATGTTATCAAACACATTCTTCTCAATATGCATGACATCAAGATTATGTCTGATCAGATTGGTACTCCAGTATGGCAGATCCTAGAATATACTCCTCTTTGTCCAGTTATGAACTCTACCAAATCCATCGCACTTGTACCCAGTTGTAGGATCTTCGATAGCACTTGAAAAATCTTTAACCTCCTCCCATATCGTGTCTCCGCACCACCTTGGCGGTGGATCACCCTTCTCTACAACGCCGGTACGGAAAGCATTCCTGTTCCTTCTGAACGGATGATCTTTTGGCAGAAATTGCCGATGACAATCAAAGAAGCACGGCTTTCCGCCGTGTTTCAAGTGGAAAGCCTTACTACGGTCCATGCAATACGGACATGAGAGACGGCCATGAGTGCTCCATCCAGATAACATTCCATAGGCCGGAAAGTCGTTGATGGTCCACATAAGGGTTGCCTTCATCTGAAAATTTGCTTCCTGGAAACATCGTACGTGTTAGCACCTACTTCCCATAACTGATTCAACTCATCTATCAAAGGCTGTAAGTACACGTCAATGTTCCTCTTGGGATTGTTCGGACCAGGAATTATAACGGTTAGAAACATGTACTGAGTCTTCATGCACATCCAAGGCGGTAGGTTATACGGAGTAACAATCACAGGCCAGCACGAATACTGGGATCCCGAAAGACCAAAAGGAGTAAAACCGTCAGAAGATAGTCCCAACCTGACATTTCGCGGATCTGAAGCAAAATCTGGATACACTCGATCAAAGTGCTTCTACGCTTCTCCATCGGATGGGTGATCCAACACTCCTTCAATCTGTTCTCGCATGTGCCAACTCATATTTTCGGCCGTCTCTTTCACCATAAATAATCTTTGCAACCGCGACGTTAAAGGCAAGTAGTGCATTGAATCGGTCGGTCTTCTTGCACCGGTAGACCTTCCTGTACTAGTTGTCTTATAGCGATCAGCACCACAAAATCTGCACACATCTGCGTCCTTGTCGTCTTTGTAGTACAGCATGCACCCATTGCGACAGGAATCGATTTTCTCGTATCCCATCCAGAGCGATCTCACCATCCTCTTAGACCGGTAGAAGTCTTTAGGCAACTTAGCACCCGCCGGCAAGATCTCTATAATCAACTCCAACACTCGGTTGTAGCATTCTTGCGACATGTTAAAATCTGACTTAATGCTCAACAGTCTTGTAACCACCTCCAACGGTGAATGATCCTCACAACCAGGATACAATGGAGTCCTTGCATTCTCCAGCAACTCCATGAACTGTGCAGCATCGGCGTTCGGTGCCTCCTCAGGTGCATCATGAACGAAACTAGGCCCCGCAGCGTCGAAAACCATGTTCACGCACCCGTCGTCGTATGCATGATTATCTGAAACAAAATTAGGTCCCGCATGCATATACGGCTCAACGTAAGGCTCCGGCTCTGATGCTAAAGACACAAGTTCTCCGTGTGCGGTCCACTGATAGTAATTAGGCGTGAAACCCCTCGAGTACAAATGATATGTCACTTCCACTTCTGGATAATATTTTACGTTATGACATTTCACACACGGACACTTAATTTTGGTGCCGTCCATGTACTGAGGGAACGCCTTAGCAAACTGCAGGAACTGCTCTACTCCCGCTATGTATTCATCCCGCACACCACACATATCATCAGGACGACGATTGTACATCCATGAACGATTCCGCAAGTAGTAATTCATATTCATTTGAAAATAATTCTGCAAAGATGGACACACATTATCCAACAGGCACAAATTCATATATTATGTCTTATTATGGGACACACATTAGTAGCGAACAGTTACTAATAACAATGATATGCAATCTAGGTCAAACTAGGTTGTACTAAGTCAAACAAGGTCAAACTAAGTCAAACAAAGTCAAACAAAGTCAAACAAGGTCAAACTAGGTCAAACTAGGTCAAACTAAGTCAAACAAGGTCAAGCTAAGTCAAACAAAGTCAAACAAGGTCAAACTAGGTCAAATAGTCAACCTTGGTCAAACAAGGTCAAATCTAAGTCAAATATCCTATTTTTAGTCATGACCTACCAAGGTACCCTTTACCTTATCGCTATTGGTATCCCAATACTAGCTAGCACACACCATTCAAGGCTATACAAGCCTAACCTATAATTCAAGTACCAATAATGACCAGAGTCAACTCAAGCTATCTCATACACACAAGTAATATCTGGGTGTCATTTGTTTAGACTTAAAAAAACACAATCAACTAAAACTAGTACCAAGTAATGAGCAATAGTGAGTTACCAAAGCAAACTAAAACTAGTATCTGGGTGTCATTTAAACAACTAAAATTAGTATCTGGGTGTCATTTAACAAACATGAAGACAACAAAGTCAAACAAGGTCAAGCTAAGTCAAACAAAGTCAAACAAGGTCAAACTAGGTCAAGGGTTGACCTATAGTTGACTTTGTCAACTCTTAGTCCAATCTAGGTCAGATGTTTACTCTACTTTGACTTTCAGTAAAAATAGTCAACCTTGGGGGTGACTACTATTTCATATAATTTTAAAGTATCGGCCGACATATTGTATATTGAAATGTTGACTCCTTGAAACTATATTAAGAGTTCAAGAGAAAAAAAGAACCCATTAAGCATCAAAACTGAAACAGGTCTAGAGCTGAAGATAGCAATTTTAGGAAAACATACAAAGTAGTAAACGTATATCACATTACGGTATATGATATATCATATTATGATCTAGAATATTACGCCACCATATTGAGGGTCCAACATGCCCAGATTTCAGTCCAGAATCAACTCAAATATCAACATGCCCATATTTTAGTCCATGTGTAGAATTAATAATTCAAAACCAACACAATAAACAAAGCACGAAAATGCATAATGTTTGTCATCACAAGAAGAGAGAGTGCTACTAAAGATGTTACATAAGCAGTAAATATCCTTGGCTGTAAAAATTGAGGCAGTTCTTTATTCCATATAAATCAATAAGAGGATATAAGAGCAAAAATGTCCCTCACTTGTCTTTCAAACAAGTCAAGTAGCATTGATGAAGAAAGCTAATAACAGGTGGAGTTTCAACCAGAATTGAAGTACCAAAGCTTATTACATCAATACAATATACACAGTAGCTTCGTCTTGTGCAAAATTCACATGTGAGTACACCTAATTAAACATGTTAAAATGGAAAATAAATGGTTGGTAAAGGATCTAGGCTATGTGTACGTGTCCAACATAGTGTCTCGTGTCCACCACAACATGACACAGTGTGTCCAGTGTGTGTGTGTGTGTCCATCTGTGTGTGTGTCCGTGTGTCCGTGTGTGTGTGTGTGTCTCTGTGTGTGTGTGCGTGTGTGTCCGTGTGTGTGTGTGTGTGTGTGTCTCTGTGTGTGTGTGCGTGTGTGTCCGTGTGTGTGTGTGTGTCCGTGGGAGAGGAGGAGGAGGAGGAGGAGGAGTAGGAGGAGGAGGTTAGGGTTTACCTGAGCTCGAGGAGGAGGAGGTCGACGGGGGGGTACGGGTCGCCGGAGAGGGAGGGAGTCGCCGGGGGGGAGGAGGGAGTCGCCGGGGGGGGGGGGAAGCGGTCGCCGAAGGAATCGCCGGAGGGGGGGGAAGGAAAAATTGGAAATTTCGAGTGAGTGGGAAAAACGAAACGCTGTGCCCTAAGTAAAAATATTAGCGACGTCACATGAGGACGTCGCTAAACGTCGTAAACTGGCGACATATTTTAATAATCCAGCGACGTAACGTCGCTCTTCAGCGACGTAATTTTATATCTGTCGCTGAACGTCACTGAATAGCGACGTTTTGTGATGTTTATATAAAGGAGTCGCTGAATTCTATATATAGCGACGTAATTTAACGCCGTCGCTAACTTACGCCACTAATAGATCATATTTTAGTAGTGAATGGTTTCTTCAAGACATATCTGGGAATGAGGCAGGGAGACCCCCTTTCTCCTTTTCTCTTTATTTTGCTGGAGGAGGTCCTCTCAAGGAATCTCAAAGCTTTGGGAGACCGTCCGGGCCAATATAATTATCATATACAAAGTGGATGTCCTCGAGTTACACACCCTGCCTATGTCGACGATCTGTTGATCTTCACTTCTAGTGACAAAAGATCTCTGAATAGATTAAAGAAAGTTCTTCACACATATGAATGTGCGTCAGGCCAGCGCATCAACAAGAGGAAGTGGACTATTTACACAGTCGATGACTTTGATCCAATCAAGGCGGCAGACATTGAGCAAAGAATGGGCTTCGGAGTCGATCATCTACCGCTGACTTATCTTGGTTGCCCTGTTACTCAAGGCCGACGGAACGAGGGGATGTACGCTCCTCTCATCGACAAAATTATGGAGCGCATCACTGGATGGCACAACCGAACTTTACCTGAAGGAGGTAAACTTTTATTAATTAAATCAGTTTACCCTCTATCCCAATGTTTACACTCTCTACATGCAATCCTCCTATTGGAGTTTTGGACACAATTGAAGCTACGATGTCCGATTTCTTTTAGGGCACCAAGGATGGGATTGGTAAAAGACGTTGGCTTGCATGGAAGTATGTTACCAAGACAAAAAAAGGAGGGAGGTTTAGGAGTGTCGGTTGCACGATATGATGGATGCTTTCACTGATAAATTGTGGTGGAAACTACGACATGAACAAACGCTTTGGAAAAAGGTATTTCATGCTTGTTACTTCAAACACTGCTCGCCAGAAGACGTCGTCCCCACATCAGCGGCGTAGCACGTCTGGTTACGTTTGCGGCGAGGGAGGGAGCTTGCAACCGACTACATCCAACGGCTTGGAGGGAGACTGGTTTGGGCAGGTAGAACCGATGGTACATTTTCGGTCTCGTCCGCTGGGGAGCAATGTCGCCGACGATGTCAAGAAACCCCTCACTTTGTACACATGGAGATCTTTCTTGTCTGGGAAGTGGTCGATACTATTGTGGCGTCTGCTTCACAATAGGCTGCCAACTGATGACAATGTACAAAAATTGGGTACTCATATCGCCTCCAAATGCCATTGTTGCTCTCAACCAGAGGTAGAATCTCCTCTTCATTTATTTATCACAGGTGAGCAGGATAAATATCTTTGGCTGGAGGTAGGGTCTTGGTTTGATATCCAAGAAGACAGAGGAGAAGTTTTGAATTGCTTTCGGGATTGGTGGAGAAGAGGAAATTTGCACCTTAAACAACTGGTGGTTGGAACAGTCTGTTGCGTTCTCTGGAAGAATATAAACAAGCTCTTATTTGAGGTTATTTCTGTGATGAAAACAAGCTATTATTTGAGGTTAAATGCCAAATTAGCAAAGTTCGGAATGGGTGTAACCAATGTTAAAGTGCCAAGGGGCCTGAATTATGTTGTATGACTTATGCTCATTTTTATTTGAATAAAGAAGAGTTGTTTATAAAAAAAACAAATATATATTTATATATATATTTTTCATATATATATATATATATATATATATATATATATATATATATATATATATATATATATATATATATATATATATATATAATTTTTAAAACCAAAACCCGTGGACAAAGCCACCCCAACCGGCCTTGGCCCGGGAGCCGTGGCCACCGCCACCCAGCCACTCCCATCAGGGTTCGATCACGGGATCTAACCCCATCGTGCCAACGGACTTACCAGTACACCACCGTGCCATTGGCATATATATATATATATATATATATATATATATATATATATATATATATATGTCCCTCCAAAATATTCCTCCAAAGTAAAGTATCTCTCCTTATGTAACAGCTTACATGATGTCTAACATGGCAAATGACATGACAACTGAGAAAAAATATTAAAATTAATAATAAAATTAAAATCATCATTTTAATTAATATTTAAAATTAAAATAATATTAAAATTAACAGTAAAGGTTAAATTTAAAACTAACATTCGTTAACATTAACAATAAAACTAAAATTAAAATTAAGATTAAAATTAAAAAATTGGTAATTTACTTTTTTGGTTAAAATTTGCCATGTCAGCTGACCTGTCAGATGCCATGCCAGCTGCCATATAAAGAGGGATAGTTTGGAGGGACATTTTGGAGGTACGAATAGCATTATATATATATATATATATATATATATATATATATATATATATATATATATATATATATATATATATATATATATATATATATAACCAACCCTGACATATATTCATATAAAGGCGCAAAATGTTGTAGCCTTTACAAGTAAGCTCGAAAACAGAAAATCAAAAGGAGCGAGAAAACAAGTACCCGCTCGGAGGCATACCACCTCAAACAAAACAACAAAAACGGTATTACAAGGAGTATACCACCTCAAATATTTATATATATATATATATATATATATATATATATATATATATATATATATATATATATATATATGAGTCAAAAAAAATATGAGTCAAAAA